>BOPN01011743.1:12500-14599 GCA_017312705.2 Penaeus japonicus | reverse complement strand
CTTGTTTTCATTTTTGGATTGTTTGTATTTTTCCGGAAGAATTATACTGTTGTCACTGCTCAAATTATTGGATACGCTGTCCTTATCGTTTTTTTTTTTTTTTTTTCAGGATTATTATTATCACATTATTATCACCCTCATCATTACCACCTTATCAACAGCATCATTGTTATTATCGTTGCCAATATTTTCAGTATTATCAGTATTATCATTATTTTCCTTATTGTCATTATCATTATTATTCTCATTATCATTATCAATATTATTGTCAATGATATTAGTAGTAGCAATATTTTTATTATAATGATTATTATCGTTTATTACATTATTATTATCATTATCATCGTTAATATTACAATTGTTATTATCATGTTTTTTCATCATGGAATTTCCATCATTATTTCTTATTTGTATTTATAATTCACTTTTATTAATATTACCATTAGTGCTACTATTGCTGTTATGATGATTATATAATGTGACATTATATCATCATCATTACATATGTCACTAGCGTTATTGGCATTGTTGTTATTATTATCCTAATTGTAACTGTTATCATTAATGTCATCTGCATTACCCTAATCAGCAGTTAAGAGTTGTACTTAGAAAGTAAGAAAAGTAAAAAGGATGATGATAATGATAGTAATGATGAGATGAAGAGTTATTGTCATGCTGATAACAATCATGAAACAATAGTAATAATAATGATAATGAGAATGATACTGATGATTATGACAATAATAAGAATAACAGTAATAATAATAATAATGATAATCGTAGTAATAATGATAATTATAGAATTGATATGGATAAATGATAATAATAATGATAATAATGTCAATTACATCTCTTGTGTTGTGAAAATATTCAGTCTTTTTTATACCACTTTTATCCATTTGTCACAATGAACTTAGTTCATCCTTCACAAAGATTACAATAATGATAAAATAGAGAAAATGATGATAATAACAATAACAAAAGTTATAATTCTAGTAATGAGAGTAATGAGGCTGATGGTAACAATAACAAGGTAAAGGGACAATGATAATGAGGATAATCATAGTGATAATTATGATTTCATTGTTATTATTAGTAATATCACCATCTTCATCATCATTATCATAATCATTGTTATTATTGTCATTATCATTATCATAATCAACTTTATGGATAATAATAACATATGTTAATAAACACTGTGATGTTTTTATTTACGTCATCAGCATCACTCTTAGCAATAGAATTGGTAGCATAATTTATAAGTATCATTTCATTTTTTAATTCAAATTATTATCGTTGCTGGTATTATCTTTATTATAATCATTACCATTATTACTATCACTATCGTTATAATCATCGTTATTATTGTTATCAGTATTATTAACGTTATTATTATTATCAAGATGATTGTTGTCATCATTATCATTATTATATTATTATCACCATCATATTTTTTTTACCATTCTTATTACCATTATTAATTTTATTATCATTATTATCCTTATTATCATCGTTATGATATCGTTATGATAATTATTGATAATAATTGAATCTTTCTCTATTGATTTTGATATAATTTTTATTATCATTTTCGTCTATGTCATTTTGATGATCATAATTATCATCATTATTGTTATTATTATTATTCGGATTGTTATTATCATCATTATCATATATAATTTTCAGTGTTAACATATTCATTGCTATGGTTATTATAATTCTTATTATTATCGCCATTATCATTTAAATTCTTAATTCTTTTTGTTTTCATAGTCAGCCTAATATTTCGTACAATTATTATTCACTGTCAGCTACAGCCATTTCAGTGACATATAATCGCACAGTAGATATGTGAATGAAATCATACTTTATGCGTGTGGATTCATAAACCTTTATTCCATTTGTAGTTACGCTGACTTCAGGTCTAACGCATCCTACGCCCAGAGCTAAATGATAATAAGCTTATAGAATTTTCCAGTTAGTCTAAACTGTTGTTAGAGATGTGTTTTAAATTGAGAACACCAGTATGATCTAAACAATCACCTTAGATAGAAGATTCAGAGGGGATTGGTAGACGCGGAAATAACATGAAAATC
>BOPN01011742.1:12500-14599 GCA_017312705.2 Penaeus japonicus | reverse complement strand
AGAAGGGGGTTTAGGGGAAGGAGGACGGAAGGGGGGAGGAGGGGTGGGGGAAAGGACGACAAAGCGAGGGGGGGGAGGACGAAGGTAAGGGAAAGCAGGACGACGAAAAGGGGAGAGGAAGAGGAGGAGGAGGAAGAGGGAAGAAGGGGAGGGGAAGGAGGACGACGGGGTAGAGGGGTAGAGACAGGGGGGGGGGGGTAAGGGGAGGGTACTTTGGGTGGAGGGAAGGGGTTAAGGGATTGGGCGGAGAGGGGGGGAGGGAGAAGGGGAGGTAGAGAGAGAAGGAAGGGTAAGGGGAAGGGAGGGGAGGAGGAGAGGGGAAATGGGGGAAGAAGATAGAGGAGAAAGGGAAGGGACAATAGGAAGAGGACAAGAAAGGCAAGGAGAACAATTGAGAGAGAGAAAAAGAGAGAAATAAGAAGGAATAAGGGGAGAGAGAAGAGAAAAGAGGAAGAATTACGAAAAGGAGAAAAGAAGAGAGGGAGAGGAAGAATTACGAGATGAGAGAAGAAAAGAGAAGAAGAGAGGAAGAAGGAGAGAGAAATGAAATAATTACGAAAGAGAGAGAGAGGAAAAAAGAGAAGAGGAACTATCACGAAAGAGAGAAGAGAAGAGAGAGAGAGAGGAGAAGAGAGAACTGGACGAATTGCGAAAGAGAAGAGGAATTATCACGAAAGAGAGAAGAGAAGAGTGAGAGAGGAGAAAAGAGAAGATGAATTATCACGAGAAGAGAAGGGAGAGAGTAGAAGAAAGAAAAATGAGAAAAGAGAACTGAAAGAATTACGAAAGAGAAGAGGGAATGAGAGAGAGAGAGAGAGAAGGGGGGGAGGAGGAGTCTTATGATAAAACAGCATACTGTTAAGAGGTGTTGTGTAAGTGTGTGTGTTTTTCCCCTTTTATCCCCTGTGTCTTTGTATTTATTCGGTATTTCTTATGTTTCCCTTTTTCGTTATATTTTTCTTCATTGTAGATGAATCTCATTTCTTTCTTTAGATAGATAATACTCATCATATATCATTATCTACCTATTTATCTATCGTTCTTATCTATCTATTTATATTGATAATGTTATTAATAACGATAATATTGATGATAGTAATGATAAATAGATAATAGGGAAGACAATGATGATAGTGATAATGGGGATGATAGTAATGATAATAATGATAATAATAATGATGAGGAGGATAAGGATAATAATAGAAATGAAAATAGGGATAACAGGGATAATTACAAAAGTCTTAATGACAACAACAATAATGATAATCATTATGATGATAATGGTTATGATAATGATAAAATAATCATAATGATAGAAATAAAGATAACAATAGGAATAACAGCGGTGAAAATAACAATAATAATAACAATGTTGATGGTAATATTTATAATGATAACAACCTCAAATGCTGTAGACAATGATAATAAATAACAATGATAATGATATTCATAATAACGATAAAGATAATAATAACAGCAAAATAGTGATGAAACCACACGAAACCAAAACACCTCACAGCTGATTTTGAGGCAAACATCACACGTGAAACAACAACCCCAGTTTGTGCATCTTGCCTCTGAAGGGATGAGTCTAAAACCCCCATGGGAATAGGAAGCAGAGCGAGGAAGATCGGAGATAAAGGGGGGGGAGGGGGGGTTGGGGTAGAGGCGAGGGGAATGAGGGAGGTGGAATAAAGATTGGGTGGGAGAGAGAGAGAGAGAGGGAGGGAGGGAGGAGGGGGAGAGATTGAGAGAGAGGGATGGAGGGGGATGGGGGAGGGGAGATTGAGAGAGGGGGGTGGAGAGAGAGAGAGAGAGAGAGAGAGAGAGAGAGAGAGAGAGAGAGAGAGAGAGAGAGAGAGAGAGAGAGAGAGAGAGAGAGAGAGAGAGAGAGGAAAAAGAGAAACAGAGAGAAAGAAGAAAGCGAGAAAGAACGATAGATAGACATAGGTAGAATAGATAAAGAGTAGAAGAAGAGATAGAATAAGACAATTAAGTAGATTGGATAAAGAAGAGGAAGAGGGAAAGAATAACAAATATTAGATGAAGAATAGGGAGAAAGAGAACTCGAAAGTAGATAAAAGAAATACAATTCTAGG
>BOPN01011742.1:5000-7500 GCA_017312705.2 Penaeus japonicus | reverse complement strand
GAGGATTTAATGCGATACAAAAGGGACTAAAAGCAAGAAAGTGTTTTAAAAAATTAGGAAAGATTATGACGAGAGAACAAAAAAAAAAGAAGTGAAAAAACTTGCACGTTGGAATAATAACTTTGTGCCTCCAGCGTGTGAGCCCCGGATGCAGATTTGCTTGCTTCTTTTGTTTCTTTTCGGTCTCTTCTGTCTCTTTCTGTATCTCTGTTTTGGTCTCTCTTTCTCTTTCTCTGGGTGTCTATGTATGTCTATCTGTCTATCTCTCTCGTTCTCTCTCTCTCTCTTTCTTTCTCTCTCTCTCTCTCTCTCTCTCTCTCTCTCTCTCTCTCTCTCTCTCTCTTCTTCTCTCTTTCTCCTTTCCTTTCTCTCTCTCTCTGGGTGCTCCATCTGTCTATCTCTCTTCCTCGTTCTCTCTCTCTCTCTCTCTCTCTCTCTCTCTCTCTCTCTCTCTCTCTCTCTCTCTCTCTCTCTCTCTCTCTCTCTCTCTCTCTCTCTCTCTCTCTCTCTCTCTCTCTCTCTCTCTCTTCCGGATTTTTTTCCTAATACGTAAGCAATTTCCCGCGATCTCGTCTAAATGAGTTGCCAAGCCAGTCCCCCCCGTTAACGCAACCGAGGATCCTTAATCCCTTACACTCTTTCCCTGCGCGCGTTCGACAGCCCTCGGGGAGTCCTGGCTTCCGCTGCCTCTTATTTCGCGAAGAATAAATCGGTCTGTTATTCCATCTCTGCGCGTACTTCATTTACTGGGGTACTTAAGAGTGGGAGATGGGAGGGGGGGAGAGGGGATGGGAGGGAGGGAGGGAGTTGAGAGAGAGGTGTGTGAGGGAGGGAGGGAGAGGGGAGGGAGTGTGAGGGAGGGAGAGTAGGGAGGAAAGGTGGGAAGAGAGAGGGGTGTGTGAGGGAGAGGATGGGGGGGGGGTGGGATGGGAGGGAGGGAGGGAAAGGTGGGAAGAGAGAAGAAAGGTGGGAAGAGAGAGGGGTGTGTGAGGGAGGGAGGGAGGGATTGTAAAAGGGAGGGAGAAAAGGAAGGAGGGAGGGAGGGTGGGGAGTATGATAGAGAGACGGGGAGTGGGGATGTGAGTGAGGGAGAGAGGGGTGAAAGAGGGAGGGAGAGGGGGAGTGTGAGTGAGTGAGGGAGAGAGAATGGGGGTTAGGGAGAGAGAAGGAGTGGAAAAGAGAGGGGAGTGTAAGCGAGGGAGAGAAAGGGAGTGGGAAAGAGTATGAGAGAGAGGGATAGTATAAGAAGAGTAAATAGAAAAGAGGAAAGGAGGAAGAATAAAAAGAGAGAGAGACAGACCTAGAGAAAGAGAAACCTAAGAAAAGAAAAAAATAACAAGAAGGTTTGGGGGAAGAAAGACAGGAGGATAACGAATAGACAAAGAAAGAGAGGATGAAAAAGAGAGATAGAGGATGAGGAAGAGAGAGAGAGGATGAGAGCGAGAGAAAGGATAAGAAAGAAAGAGAGAATGAGAAAGAGAGAGAGGATGAAAAAGAGAGAGAGGATGAGAGCGAGAGAAAGGATAAGAAAGAGAGAGAGGATGAAAAAGAGAGATAGAGGATGAGAAAGAGAGAGAGAGGATGAAAAAGACTGAGAGAGGATGAGAAAGAGCGAGAAAATGAGAAAGAGAGAGTGTGAGAAAGAGAGGATGGATGAGAAAGAGAGAGAGGATGAGAAAGAGCGAGAGAATGAGAAAGAGAGAGGGTGAGAAAGAGAGGATGGATGAGAAAGAGAGAGGGAGGATGAGAGCGAGAGAAAGGATAAGAAAGAAAGAGAGGATGAAAAAGAGAGAGAGAGGATGAGAAAGAGAGAGGATGAGAAAGAGATAGAGAATATGAAAGAGAGAGGATGAGAAAGAGAGAGAGAATGAGAAAGAGAGAGAGAGAATGAGAAAGAGAGAGGATGAGAAAGAGAGAGAATGAGAAAGAGAGAGAGAGAATGAGAAAGAGAGAGGATGACAAAGAGAGAAAGAGAACGAGAAAGAGAGAGAATGAGAAAGAGAGAGAGAGAATGAGAAAGAGAGAGGATGAGAAAGAGAGAAAGAGAATGAGAAAGAGAGAGAGGATGAGAAAGAGAGAAAGAGAAAGAGAATGAGAAAGAGAGAGGATGAGAAAGAGAGAAAGAGAGAGGATGAGAAAGAGAGAAAGAGAGAGGATGAGAAAGAGAGAAAGGGAGAGAGAATGAGAAAGAGAGAGGATGAGAAAGAGAGAAAGAGAGAGAGAATGAGAAAGAGAGAGGATGAGAAAGAGAGAAAGAGAGAGAGAATGAGAAAGAGAGAGAAAGAGAATGAGAAAGAGAGAGGATGAGAAAGAGAGAAAGCGAATGAGAAAGAGAGAGAGAGTGATCATCTCAGGAAGGGCTATCATGGTGTCCCCCTGTGTTGTTCAAGCAAATGTCTATAACATTTTTTTCCGTTGCTTTGCTTGGTTATTTGATTGCTTGCTTGTTTGCTTGACCACTTCTTTCCTTATTTGCTTGCTTACTTGATTGCTTGATCCC
>BOPN01011740.1:12500-14605 GCA_017312705.2 Penaeus japonicus | reverse complement strand
ATATATATATATATATAGTTACTATATTCTTAATGATTAATCCCTTAGTCCCACTCAACCTTATATTTTACACCACTCGTGTGGTGTGTTTGTGTGGGGACACAAACACCCCACACAAACACCCCCTCCCGCCCCATATACTGTATACACGTATGCACGCACATACATCCAATCCAACTCACGCACACAAACACACACACACACACTCACACATTCTACCTCTCCCTCACACACACACACCCATTCCACCTCACACACACACACGTCCCACACGCAGACACACACACGTCCCACACACACACACACACACACCCATCCCACCACACACGCACACACACTCACCCCCCCTTCGATCCCACCCTACCCCACCCTACCCTACACCACCCCACCCCACCCCAACCACTACCTCCCCTAACCCCCCTAACCCCCCTAACCCCGCCCCATTCCCTCATTCAGCGCCTCGCGTTTGTATCCCAGCGCCGTGGACGTGGAAGCTCGGACTCGAACTGACCCCCTCGAGCGGTGACTGATCTAGAAACTTCTAACAGCTAACGGGAAGCGGGTTGAGATTGAGGGGTGGGGGAGGGGGTGGGGGAAGGGGGTGGGGGTGTGGATAGGGGGTGGGGGATGGGGGTGGGGGTGTGGATAGGGGGTGGGGGAAGGGGGTGGGGGTGTGGATAGGGGGGAGAGGGAGTTAAATGAGGGAGAGATAAAGGGTAGAGGGGGGTGAAAGGAAGAGCGGAGGAGGGGGGAGGAGGATTAAAGGAGGGAAGATAGGGAGAATAGGGGAAGGGAGAGATAGATAGATAGAGATGAAGATGAGAGAGAGGATGAAGAATGGATGAGAGCGAGCGAGAGAGAGAGAGAGAGAGAGAGAGAGGGAGAGAGAGAGAGAGAGAGAGAGAGAGAGAGAGAGAGAGAGAGAGAGAGAGAGAGAGAGAGAGAGAGAGAGAGAGAGAGAGAGAGAGAGAGAGAGAGAGAGAGAGAGAGAGAGAGAGAGAGATAGAGAGTCAGAGAGAGAGAGAGATTAAAGGACTTACTTTACTAAACTATGAATATGTGACAGGTATAGGAAGGAGGGCCGAGATGCGGGGAGAGGGGGGGGGGGGGGGAGTGGTGAGAGGGGAGAAGTCAGAGCACATAATCATCCGAGTGTCCCGCACAGTTTACTTTCGCGCAACTTTGTGAGAGAGACACTACCTCAATTATCTTAGTATTCTGTTATCTATCTTTTGTGTTATATATATTATTTATACATACACATATCCAGCCATGTATTCATAGATACATACATACATGCGTGTACCTAGATGTACAGGCATACGCATTTATGTACAATGTATCAGCCTCTGTGTACATCCGTGTGTTTCTGTATTTTCCATCCATTAGCCTCCCTCGTCGGTAAACCCAAAATTGCAAATAGCCATTTTGGGAGTTAGATCTACCAAGCTTAAATTCCTGTGAAGAGAAATACATGTAGATTTTGCAACATTCAACTGCATATGTATTGGCTCTACTTGGTGTCCTCCCTCCCCCTCCCCCCTTTCCCCTTTCCCGCTGAGGCACCGTGACCTCAAAGGCAGGAAGTGTATATCATCTCGGTGCGGAGTTTCCAAACAGTGCTGGATGGAGTCGGGGAGCAGATTGCTTTTTTTGAATTTGTTTTGTTTATTTCTATTCTTATCTTTAACTTATTCTTATATGTTTTATTCGATTTTTTCGATCTTATTTTTTTCTTTCTAACTTTGCCTTTTTTTTTTTTGTCTTTTCTTTTTTTTATCTCACCTTTTTCTTTCCTTCTTTATTATTCTCTATTTTCCTATTCCTTTCCTTCTCCTCCTCCTCCTCCTACGTGTTCTCCTTTTCACAACTATTATCTTATTTTTTCTTTTCTTCTTCGTTCTTTTCCTCTTCATTTCGTTTTTCCCTTTTCTCCTCTTCCCTTTTTTTCTCTATTACATTTTTTTCTTTGTTTCCTCCTTCTCCTTCTTCTTCTCCTCGTCATTCAATCTCCTTATTTTTCCATTTTCCTTTTCTCCTTCATCTTTCTCTTTCCCCCTTCTCCTTCTTCTTTTTTCTTCATTTCTCTCTTTACATTTCTTCTT
>BOPN01011738.1:0-2500 GCA_017312705.2 Penaeus japonicus | reverse complement strand
ACTATAGAGAAAATATAAATACACATCTTTTCACTAGTATTAATAAAGAAAATTTATATCATATGTGTGATTTTCTAATATAAACATATACATGTATAAGTATTTACATGTATGCATGTAGGTGTGTGTGTGTGTGTGTGTGTGTGTGTGTTTGTGTGTGTGTGTGTGTGTGTGTGTGTGTGTGTGTGTGTTTGGACAGGGTATAAGTGTATATACATAAACATTTTTTTACGATCTGTACAAGAAAAAGGACTAGAAACTCTCTCCTCGGGAAAGAGAGCGCGTACGAAGGTACTCAAATACGCCCAAACACAGTTGAGAAAGAAACAGTTCCCATTCCACGGGGCCGCCGCCCCCTTTCAACAATGATATGTCAGCCGAGAGCTTTGCGTTTTATCCTCTTTCAAACTTACTCTGCATTTAGATTGAAGGGAAAATTCTGAAGTCGTCCACATCGACCGATCGGAATGGATTCTGGCAATTACGCAGAAACTGAATAGTGATACACGATTGTAGTAGTTTTTAAACCTTGGTTGTTTATATGAATTTTATTAATCATACCACATAAATTTATTTCCTCATGTAGGCGATTAGGCAGCTGATAATCACACGATCAAAGTCTGCAAATCTAGTTCCTAATATATACCGTATGAAAAAAGTAACGACTAATCAACAACATGTATGAGAAGTGTATATCACATGCTTGACAACTAAAGCTTCTTGTCCATGCGCTGTGCAGAACAAAGACTTATCATGTATCACGTATATACCAACTTTTCTATGCAGCTTAACTGGCCTCTTACCTCGCCTCTTGACTATCTCATCTACAACAGCAACCGATATTTCCCCCGGTTCGAGATTGCCACTCTCGAAAGTGACCATTTTATCTGGACGGATTTACTGGAGGAGGAATTATTCTTCTCCCTAACGCGTCTTGCATTTAGCTTCTTGCAGAATGGGATTAAGTTTTGATAACACTAGCCTGTCATCACGTGTGTAAGTCATGGTTTATCATTTTTAAATGAATCTAAAAGCATTCTGATTCTCTCTCTCTCCCTCTCTCTCTCTCTATCTATCTGTCTATCTATCTATCTATTTATCTATCTATCTATATATATATCTTCCAATTTCTATTTTCGCTTACTACACCTCTCTGTCAAATAATGATAATGACAAGATTTATATTGATAATGATAATGACAATGATCGTGATAGTAATGATAATCATATGGCAATGATAATATCATCATTATTACTATCCTCATCTTTGTTGAAATATAATTTAGCATGATTGTTATCATTATTATTATTTCAATCTTCATTATCAATATTACCATTATGATTATCATTATCATTTTCATCTTCATCAATATCACAATTGTTATCATTATCATCATTATTATTTTTATTATTGTTTCTTTATCTTTATTTTTGCCATTACTATCCTTACTGCCATAATCATTATCATTGTAACAAGTTTTATTAATAGTAGTATTTTCATAATCATAACAATAATAACAAAAATATCAGGTACAACAAGAACAATATTAAAAGATTATGATAATAATCATGATAATGATAGAACTACTAATAAAATAACAACAATAATAATGATAATAAAAACAATAATGATAATAGTAGTAATAATGATAATGGTGAAACTAATGATCGTATTAATAATGATACCGATATAAAAAAATAAAAATGATGATTATGATAATAAGGATTATAATGATAATGAAGATGATGATGATGATGATGAAAATGATGATGAAATTATCTATAATAATGATAATGATGATAGCAATAATGAGAGTAATAATAATAATGATAATATCGATAATAAGGATAACACCAATAATAATATCATTTACAATGATAATAAAAAATAATGATAACAAGAACAATAAATGACAATAAAAGTAATGATAACAAGAACAATAAATGACAGTAAAAGTAATGATATTAATAACAATGATAGAAACGATAATGATAATAATGATAGTAATATTGATAAAAACATAATGATAATGATGATAATAATCATATTAATAATGATATGCTGATAACAGTAATGATAATGAAATTTATTGTGATACTGATAATAATGATAATGATAAGAATGATCGTAATGATAAAAGTAATAGTAACAATATCATCATTAATAATGATGATAATGATAATGGTAATGATTATATTAATACAGATGAAAGTAGTATTAATAACAACAAAAACAATATTGATTTATAATAATAATGATAATGCTAATGATAATAATGATAGTAAAAGTAATGATAATAATGAAAATGATACTATAAGTAATAATGATAGTAAAAGTAATGATAATAATGATAATGATCCTATAAGTAATAATGATGATAAAAACATTAAACAATTTATGATATAAATGATAACGATATCAGTAGTAAAAGTGTGCGTGCGTGCGTGTGTGTGTGTGTGTGTATGTGTGTGTGTGTGTGTGTGTGTGTGTGTGTGTGTG
>BOPN01011737.1:5000-7500 GCA_017312705.2 Penaeus japonicus | reverse complement strand
TATGAAATGAAAAAGTTCCAATGTCTATTTTCAAGCGAGTGAATTTTCATTATCAAAAGATGTATGTTTTTTTTCGTTTTTCGTTTAGAATTTTGTTTGAGTGTTTTTTATTTTGTTTGTTTTTTTGATACTCACTGTTTTTGGTTGCTTGTTGTTTTTGTTTTTGATTTTTCAATGTGACCCATGAACTGAACTGAAAAAATCAGAAATGAAAGTATTTTAGGAAAGTAAATGCAGGTATAATGAAGTAAGTATTAATTATGTAATTAGAATAACTTAAATATACATTCTTAAACATAGTGTTTTTCCTTTATTCTTTCTCGTTACAGTTTTTCTTAAGATGAGATTAATAACTTTCTTTGTATCATGCATTGTTGCAAATATCATAGACTGGAAATAAAGTATAGGTAAATAAACTCAACATGAAAATCACTAGCTCATTTGCTGTGTCATACCAATGATACGTTTTTTTAATATCCAACGCGGACAAGAATACCTGCCAACAATTAAGTAATAACAATTACGACAAACAAAGAGATTGTCTGTAAGAAACTTCCCTCGAACACCTACGCAATTAGTGCTAAATCACTTCCATGCGCCGATGTTTATACCAAGAAATAAGTTTAATTAATGAGCAGTACTCAAGCCCATATAATAAGCATAAACCACTAGAACACACTTATAGGAATTACCAAAACTAGTTTCGTAAGTACTACTTACATACTCACACTACTGTATCAAGGCAAGGGTGGTTTCGCGGTTCTCTCAGGGTCTTATGTGGTGTGTGTGTGTGTGGGTTCGAACCCCCCAGTTAAAGAGGGTATTTACATATCTATTATAAATGGGCTACTGTATCATTTCACCATACATCCAATAACCATCATTCACTATAAGCTAATAAGACATGTTTCGACGATTCAAACTCAAGATTGTGTTCACATTTCGTACCCTACATTCTTTTATTCTTTAAATTACAAGCTACCCTCTTGTCGTTTCTACGCATTTAATTAAACGGTTGCAAGGGGTTGATTAAGCAACTTTGGAAGAACCTGATTCCTTTTGGAGAGAAAGTCAGTACTTCAACATTCAACAGAGGACGAAATGGTAAGGCTCCGAAGCGGAGAATATTCTTAAGTTCTTGAAAAACTGGCTTCCTTTGAATTTCTTGGCGCGGTGGGAAAAGTGTGGAGTCCCTTCTTTATGAACGAATACGTAGTGAAGCAATAAATGGGGTATCCTTAATGGGGCTCATTATTCCACCTAACATATAATGCGGTTAATGGTATACAATTTTGGTGATTGTACGTGAGTTGAATATACAATCATTCTATTTCGCTTATTCGTGGAGTATAGAAACCCTTTCTTTTTGTAATCATTCTACATCTTTCTATCTATATGCGTGTGCATCCCAATACATTTCCAGATGCACATTATATATATATATATATATATATAGTCGACACCAACCGCTTTAGCTACTACAACACACATACAAATCCCCCTCATGATATCTCATAATATCTCATGATATTTCATGATATCTCACCCCGAACGAAAATCATAACCAGACCATTTTCTTATTTCAGTTCGCATATAGAGAGTGAACTCTGACCTTCGATGTGCCTTCAATTCCCCAAAGGAGAGAATTTTCACAAACCGGCAGGCAGAGGTCAAACGAAAAGGGAAATTCACAGAGAGGAGTCTCTGGAGGTTAAATCTAACACGTGTCAAATGTTCACAAAAAAAAAAAAAAAAAAAAAAAAAAAAAAAAAAAAAAAAAAAAAAAAAACTAAGGTGAAACTGGGTCGAGAATTCGTTGTCCAATCTCTAGCTTTGATGACCCAGGTTGGAAAGAGAAGAAAGAGAAAGAGGGGGGAAAAAGTTAAGAGATAATAGTAAGGAGGAAGAGATACATATAAATAAATAAAAAAAGAAGTGTAAAGGTAACGAATTGTGTATCTAAAGGAGCACATATATCTTTCTGGAAGGTAGTAGGGGGGAGGGGAGGGGAGGAGAGGGAATGGAGGGAGATGTTGGAGGTAAGTTTAAAACAGCCCATATATCTTCCGGAAGGAGGAAGAGAAGAAGAAAGAAGATGGACAAAGAAAGGGGAGAAAGGAGGAAAGGGGAAGGGAAGTATGAATGCAAATATTCTTTCTAAAGGAGTAACAAACTGAATATGTATACGAATATGTGTCTTGAAAAGCATGTATATAATTTCACTGTCAAGGCTCATAAATGAATACAGAAAATGGTATAATCATGATATAATTCCATTACTGACGAGAAACAGTAGGTATGTTTGCTAATATTATAACAACTTACAAAGCGCCCACAGAGTACGAACTTCCATACACAAGAGATAAACTTAAAAAGGCAGATTAAAAATACAAAAGTCTACTTTTTTTTTTTTTTATGTTTGCCTGGTAAAGCATCATTTGCTTTAAACTTAGGCTAGTATATACCACATTTAATCAGTTGGTCTTTTGCCCATAGACAA
>BOPN01011736.1:0-14615 GCA_017312705.2 Penaeus japonicus | reverse complement strand
TATATATATGTATATATACACACATATATTTATACATAAGGCCAGAAAAAATTCTAACTGATTGTTTCATTCACAACTTCTGTGAAGTGGCATTTGAAAGCACTGGAGAAATGGGAGGAAGACCTCTATTGCTCTATCAAGTCTATCCAAGGTCTCTTTGCTCATTCACTCCATTGCCTCTTCACACATTCTAAGACGTCAATATACTCCAAAAATCACAGACATTCCTGAATCAAAGTCAGGCATTGCTGAACCCATACACATCACCAAAACAAACACACACACACACACACACACACACACACACACACAATACTCCAAGGGAATATATTTATTGCGCCTTCCCTCGAAATTAAAGCCAACACCCGAACGGGGTCTGGTTCCTCTCACCTCTACAGTGGCTTTCCAACACACCTTACGCTAATATTATGATTGTCTCGGGATACGCGAAGGACTGGGTCTCTCTACCTAAGCTCAGACTAAGCCTACTCTCCTTGACGGCAACTTCTGTGAAGACGATTCTCCTCCCATTTCCTGTGCTATGGTCTCCCGTGAGAATGCCCTTTATGGCAGGCCTCTTTACGTACGCTCACAAACGGACAGTTAACAAGAATGTATCGAGAGCAGATAACAAGAGAAAAGTAGTGATGTTATCAACAAAACATCGTTAACAATAGTCCTTTTTTTTCTCTTAGCATTTACAACATTGCAGAAATTTGAAGATTAAGATACAAAATAACAAACTCTTTTTTTTTTCTATAGATATTTACAAAAAGTTTCAATGAGCTTACAAAAGTTAATAGAATATATCACACATATATATTTATTTATGTATATATGTATATATATATATATATATATAAATATATATACATATATATATATATATAAATGTATATGTATATATATATTATCATTATCGCAATCAGTATTATCCTTTTTACCATAATTAATTATTATTTTCATTACCATTACTGCTATTGTTATTATCATCATTATCACTTCACCCTAATTGCTGTTATTATCATTTTCATTATCATTTTGATCATCATACTGTTACTTATCACTATTCTTATCTTTATCATTAGTAATATTAACATTAATTATATTATCATTATCTTTTTTATCATCATTATCATTGTTCATTGTTACTATCATTAGCATTACTTTCATAATTATTATTGTCATCATTTCTAATATCATAATTACTATTATTGTTATTGCCATAATCACTAAAAATGTTATCATTGCAATCGTGACCATTGCCAACGGTTCCATTAAAATCATTATCATCGCTATTATTGTCATTAATACCACTATCATCATTAGTATCATTAACATTATCATTTTCGGGATTATCATTATCATTATCATAGTAGCAGTATTATAGATATCTTTATTAGTATAATTTTGAATGAAAATCACTATCATTATAATTTTTATCGTCATTATTCACCGTAATGACTATGATAATTCTTATAATCATAATGATGACGACTATAATTATTTTTTTAAAGATACAAATATTAACACTTATAACGAAACCCATGATGATAATGATAACAATAACGATTGTGAATATGATCGGAATTACTCTGAATACAGGCATAACTAAGTCATCTGTAATTCAAAATCAGGAATGGGTCTTAGAACGAAATTCGAATTAGAAGAATCCATTTGAATCATAAAATCAACTCTCCTTAATACAGGTCGTTAAGGCTATTGAGGGCAGTTCATGCAGATAATCAGTAATTGCCAATGATTACTAACAGTCAAACAGTCAGATCCTGCTGCCTAGTAGACTGTGAAGTTGAAGATGAATCTTATTGGTTCTACTATTTTACAGGGATAAGGTTATATTCATACACACACACACACACATATATATATACAGACACACACACATGTATGTCTATATGCATGTATGTATTTATGTACGTGTGTGTGTGTATGTGATATGTGCACAACAAATCAAAGGAGAGCTTAGAACAAACATACAGAGAAACAAGGAACAACAAAATCCCTACCCATCGAGGACGAAAGGATTAAAATTAACGCAATTCTTGAATTCTTAAAAGGTATCTCGAAGCGTACTTTCTGCTCTGTATAATTACAAGAGTTTTTAAATTGGTCGCAGACAAAGTTGCCATCTTCCATGGTACTTAAACTAAGCTAAAGAACGAAATTTCACAGATTCCAATTTTACATTAGAGAGAGAGAGAGAGAGAGAGAGAGAGAGAGAGAGAGAGAGAGAGAGAGAGAGAGAGAGAGAGAGAGAGGGTGAGATGTGAAAGTTGGGGGGTGGGGGAGTAAGAAATGATGGATATCTTCATCGAAATAGAGAGAAAGAGGAAAAGATAGGAGAGAGAAAAGGGAAGAAAGAACAAAAAGTAAGAGATAAAAAGAGAGATAAAAGAAAGAAAGGCAAGATCGAGAGCTGGATTAATAAGTACAGACTGACTGCATATCCATGGTCACATGAGCTACTGTACTAACCTTACCAAAGAAAACCGTTCTCTTCTTCAACCTAACATCCCTAGACTCTACGGGAAAAGATAAGACGAGAACGCGCAGATCAAGGGAATACAAATGACGCATAGCCCTGATAAGATTAGACAGAAAAGACCTCGGAACTTTCAGAACACGTAGCTTATTGCAACAGACACACAGACGCCATCTGGTGTCGGACATGCGGTTCGCTTCCCCTCCTTAGTATTCGCTCGCGGGCGCTGGAGGCGGTAACGTAGCAATAAGTGAGTGAAGCCGATGGTATTTACGACACAATACAAGGCCACAATACCACTTGACAGTTATGCAGGATTGGATCCCACGCCAACCAGTGCAAGGGCAGCTGGAGCCAGGCTCTGGACACCCACCATAAACCACAGGGATGTCGGCACACCAGCTTTTAATATCTGCCGCTACTTACGCTCTCTTTATCTTACTGTGTTTTTTCCCAGTTGATGTAATGGTTGCTTAATCGGTGGGTTTTCGCATTTTGTTGTCTGCTCATCGTTTATTTCCGGAGAAAATGATTGACGGGCGCAATGTCGATTGTGGCTGCACAGAAATGATTTTTTTTTTTTTTTATATCATTTTTTTGTGTATATTCATGGTGCACACATACAAGGAGACACACACATACATGTACAAACAAACATATATACACGTGAACGTATCAATAACGAAAATACTAATGAAAGTGATGATAACAATCATACTAGTACTCTAATATTAACACGATGATGATTATGATAATAATGATAATATGAATAATTATTACAAAGATAATGATTCTTATGATAATAACGATAACAACAATGATAACAATTATTTCAACATCAACCATCACCAACACACTCATCACTACTCTCATCACAACCACTGCAATCACTACAATCACCAAGCATCTGGTTTCCCTGGTGCTTGCGTAATTAAGAACAATTAACAGAAGAATTCGCTAATTGACTAATCAAAATAGAAAAAGAAAACAGGATTTCCTTTGTGTTGAAAAATAAAAATCCATTTAACAGCAGACTATCTGGCAGCGTGAATTACTTTAGAAAATACAAAAGCACACGTTTGAATCCACCTGACAATGTATAGTGTAAAGTGGTGGAGATTGTGGTGTATGGTGTATAATGTATAGTGTGTGGATAGTGTATGGTGTACAATTTATGGTATTCGAGGGGTTTATATATAGTGTATGGATGGCATATAGTGTAGAATGCAGTGTGTAGGATGTGTGGTGTATGAGAGCTGTAAAGCGTATGGTGTATGAACTGCATATGGTGAAGGATGCCCGAGCTTTTGTACCCTTTGGATATGGTGTACAGTAGTTCCACACCACAGACTGCACCGTATATCTTAAAAGCGGTAATCTGTCAATAAAATAACTGTAAAACTCCGTGTGTAACGGAGAGTACACGTGCGTGCGTGCGTGTGATAGAGAGATACGCTTTACCAGTAAAAAGTACCGCTACGGAAGTGGCAGGCGAGAAACATGCAGAAAATCGGATTTTGAATTCCAATAAGAAGGCGAGGAAAATTAGGTTAAAGGGGTGTTACCACCTCTTCATACCCCTCCCCCCCTCCTCCTCTTCCTGATATCCGCTAGCCTCCCCCCTCCCCCCGGGAAGAGAGGAGAGGGAAGCTGTGTGGAGGAGAACGCATATGCAATATTTATCTGTTCATTTATCATCGCCATTATACTCATAATATCCTTAATAATATTATTATATTTATCATTATCGTAAATACCATTATTATGTCTACCAATATTATCATTATTACTAATATTGGTATTATTCGTATTCGTATTATCATTACTATTTTCATCCTCATTATTACCATTATCACTTTCATGATAATGAAAATAATGATTACTATTACATTACCATTATTATCCTTATCATTATCATTGATACTAATAATATCATAATCCTTATTATAATCCTTATCATTATTATAATTATCACTATGATCATTATCATAACTATTATTACTACTATTATCATTATCATTATAATTATCATCACCATTATCATTATCATCATAATTATCAATATTGTTATTATCACTATAATTGTCTTTGCTTGCTGTCTGTGCTGATTAGCATTTACATGACCATAGTAATGCTATGATCGAAATTACTGGTTATTTACATTATTGCAAATGTTATCATTATTATGAATATTGCTCATATCATTATCATTGATATTATAATTATCATTATTACCATTGCTATCATAGTTACTAGTGTTATTATCATTGCTGTTACCATCATTATTATCATCATTGTTATTATAATCACCACCATTTTTAATTATTATTAATGTTAACATCAATATTATTATTCTGATTATTGTTACTATAATCATTTTTATCATTATCCTCATAATGATAATAATGTTTATTACATTTCTGTAATACATTATCAATACATTTATCATAATGATCATCAGTATGATTACTCAAATAGTCTTATAGTAGAGAATGGTTTACACTCACTTTCAGCCTCAGAATTTCCTGTTTATAGATACGGTTTCTGCATACAAGATGAATGACTTCTATTTTTTCTGATTTCAAGGATTATTAAGCTTCTGTGACGGCAACGATGTCTTATAGGAACTTCTAATTTCACTATCGTTATGGAAAATCAGCTGTGTGATGTTTGAAATGGCTCTACATGTGGTGAGAATGAGAGTAAATAGGATTTCACAAAGTTGGTTTTGTTTACTTTGTCTTGTAGTGTGTGTGAAAATAATAGTGATCGTGTCTCCTGTACTGGAAGAAAAGAATAGTACCAGCATTGTAGTGACACTCAGAAAGAAAAACAATCTTATATAGAAACATTAACAGTTCTCTATTCCTCTAGGCAAAGTTTTTGAGAGGGAGAAGGCAAGAGAGAGGGAGAGAGAGAGAGAGAGAAAGAAAGAATAAGAGGAAGGGAAAGAGAAAGAGAGAAAATTTTGGAATACAATCAAATCTCACTTCTACAATGTATCATATTCTGCTATTTTATCAGAAATATACAGTTCCCAGGATCCTCATAAATGCACATAATTCTTCCAACCAGAAACACCAAAATAAGTGCTATTTGTATGCTTCTGTTTTCTTTTCTTTTTTTGATGAAATACATTAGTTAAGTCGGGGGATTTAATGCTTTCATCTACTTGATCACTTGAAGGTAATGCAAATGCTATCGAAACAGAGAAAATATATCTTGATAAATTTTCCTCAAAGGAATGCAACAAGAATTACTGAAAGAGCTTATATAGCTTTGTCCTTCAGGAAATATATTTTTTGTCATGATAATATAATATCATACATAATGTATACATATACATCTCTCTCTCTCTCTCTCTATCTATCTATCTATCTATCTATCTATATATATATATATATATATATATATATATATATATATATATATATATATATATATATATATATATATATATATATATATGTGTGTGTGTGTGTGTGTGTGTGTGCATGTGTGTGTGTATGTATGTTTGCGTGTGTGTATGTGTATGTATGTGTGTATTTGTATGTGTGTGTATGTGTGTGTGTTTGTGTGTGCGCGCATTACACCTACGTGCATGCATACATACATATACTTATACATACATATTAACATTTTTTTTCCTAATAACTTCGTCGCCAGTATTAAACTAATCTTTCGGCAATGTACAGTAACATAAAAAATGCAGAATATGATTCATCCAGTCAATCATATTTTTTTTCCCTTTTGTGTTGTGGAGGCAAAACCTTTTCTTTGGAACACTTTTTATCTAATTTAGGCGAAAGAAAATAAACTCTTTGACATAAATGTCTCCAAATTTCGATCTTCTTCAAGAAAGACAATCGTAGCGAATGTAGAAAATACTATGGAATACCTTTCCTTAGAGTGATTTCTTAAAAAAACTTTTGCCAACATGTTCCTTCCCCGTCCTTCACCCCGGATGTAGATAATAACAGCAAAATTCAGCATTGCACTTTCCCTTTTTAGTCTCACCAAGGCGTAAACCAACATGCATGGCATTCCGATGGCGTAAAAACTGTAAAAGCCCATCAAACTGAACAACAGTGTTAAATATGGTTGCAAGGCCGTTGCACGAATGCTCTCCGACAACCGTGCAGCCATTCTGCTTGATCTAGCTTTCAGAAATTCGCTTCAGGTGTGATCGCGATATCTGAGATCAAAGACTGAGATCAAAGACTTAGAGATAACCCAGATACATCAAAGGAGCACACCATGCACCTGTTATACTGTAGCTACCTGCAGTAGCTGAATCACGGGATTTTCTATGGGTACTCGGTACTTCTTTCACCTAGGACTGTCTGTGAGTTGTATGGTGAGTTCACTACACATATTCAAGTTGCATCATATTTCAGTTTTTGACGGTAAAACATAATGACATAAACCAAGTTGAAAATATGTAATCAGCTTGTCATTCCTATGCCGATCTACAGTCCAGAAACGATACCTCAGGTTAGATGGAACCATTTTGCTACAATGTATTATTAAATGCTCATGTAAGGCAGTTTGGGACATGCTGTGCTGGATGGTTTATGTTCTTCCTTATACAAACAAACGTATTACAGTCAACAGGCATAAATATTGCAAGCTGACTGATGTTATTTGTATCTATGAGTGTGTGAATGCAGATTTAACTAGCTTTATATATAGCAACTGCATTCTGCCACTCCACTTTATCCAATAGCCGGGAGCCATATTGTGATCGCTCGTAGGATAAGAGACTCTATGGCTGGACACATAAAGACTACTATCGCATGCTGTTGCGAGGTAGGTATGGCAATGCACGCTAAATATTTACATTGTAACCTGTACAGTACTACTACTCTGCACACTTGTATATGAGACTTTAACAACTGTTCCATAAATACTGATTGTGAAAAAAAATCGTAGTAGGTGATATTCTGTGCTATAAGATTGGAATATGTGCCTTCGGGGTCGTTGGTGCAGTTGATAAGCAATTATTACAAGCAGGAAGCTATTCTTGTGTCTAGCAATTCGCTGTATCAAGACCTGCTTGGTAATTTCCTCGACAACAACGTGCTATATTGCAAAGAGAGATAATGATGGCATGATGTGTCACGAAAAATACTGGAATACATTCGCCACTCCAAGCACTCGTGAACCATGACCTAAACAGTGTGAATGTGGATCCTGCGAAGCCTCTCCAACAACCCCTTGATGTGCTAAGCCGCAAAAGGTCCATTACGATCTACGAGCCAAACATGGGGAGAGATAGTTGTCTTTTGCTCCTTCCATGTAGGGCTGTCTGTATGTTGTACAGCGCAATTACAGAAATAATGAGGTGAATGAGAGCAGTGAGGAGATAGACTCTCCAAGCCTCATATTATAGAGTATGTTGCCATGGCCTGACTCTAACGCCGTATGAGCTTGAGTTGAATGAGGATATAGAGCTTGTGTATTTAACATTTGACAAAGATTTCAATCAAGGTATCCGGCAGAGATGCAGTCGAGAGGTGGTAGTATGATGGCTGTCTTAGGTAGTGAACCATTGCGCATTGAGACACTCTGCAATGTGAAACTGGGATGTAACTTACCACAGATTATTGGTTTATTGCTGGATCTTCTTCAGTTTTTTTATTTAGCAAGGTTATACAAAAAGTTACTGTAACAAAGTGATGAAACTTTGTGGGTAAGTTGTTTGTGGTTCTGGGAATATTTGGTTAAAATTTGCTGGTGAGACAGATATGCCAATCTGATAAAACATTAGATGATTCATTGACAGTGCAATGCATCATAGAAATTGGCTAGGAAAGTAGCTCTCTTTAAAAAAAAAATTAACAGACTTACTTAAAGTTTCTAAACAAGTTTTGGGTGTTGGCAGAGGATTGTGTTATTCGAAAGCTTTTTTACTTTTACAAAATATCTTAAAGACGTAAAAGAATAAAGTGTGTAATAATACCACCAAAGAGAGTAATATGACCGGATAGACATTAATTATGTCACTTGTGGAAATTTAAAGAAATAATGATAATAAGAGTAATAATGATAATGATCATAATAACAATGATCATAATGATAATGGTAATAGAAATAATAATGATGATAAAGATAATAATAATGATATAATAAAGCTAATGCTAATAAAAAAGATAGTGATGATATTAATGATAATGATAATTATTGACCAATAGATCATATTAAGAAACGACTCCTCTATTCCTTCACAATAAACATGAAATAACTCCACAGTTTCCTATCACATCATTCCCGTAACCAAAACTCAAACTTTGTGGTTAAGCCCCAGTGGCCTCGAGACACGTGTGCTAATGGAACAACATTTTCTTGAAGCGGACGCCCCTTTCGGTAATCAACAGCTGAAGGGGGACCTTTGAGAGCTGCTGCCCATAGGAGGAACCCCCAGAAGGAAGGTAAGTTCACTCGCTGGAAGCCCCCAGCCCCCCTCCCCCCTTCGGAAACCTCCTTTTGATGACAGGTCGATTAAAAGGGCAGACGGGAGAGGAGCGAATATAAACACTTGTTTTCTCTCCCGGCTGCGCGAATAACGTGAATAATCACAGAACTTCACTTTGAAGCGTGGTAGCATTTGCATATTTACACGATCCAATTTGTGGAGGAATATTCTAGCCACTTTCGGGGAGGGAGGCGGATGCGGGGAAGAGCCTCGTGGCGTCTGGAGGAGAGGCAAGAAGAAAAGGGCCGTCGGTATTACCTTGGGTGTTCGTGCGGGCGAGACAAAGGGGGTGGTTGTGGGTCTCGTAGACACTTCTCTGACGTGAGTCATGTCATGCGGAGGGGGGTTCGCATGTCAGATGTTGTTTGGTGATACGTGTTTTATCTTCGTCTGTCGTATCCACTTTATTATTTAGTTTTTTTCCCAATTTATTTGATGTAAGTTAGATTATTTGGATGTAGGGCTATATTTTTATCAATAAAGTTAGTGAAAAAATAACAAACAAAAAAGCAAATTGTGAATACATATAATATATATAGATATAAATATAAATATAGATATAGGCATATATATATATATACATATATATATATATATATATATATACATATATATATGTATATATGTAAAATATATGTATATATACATGTATGTATATATATGTATATATACATATATATATATATATATATATATATATATATATATATATGTATATATATATATATATATATATGTATCTCTCTCTCTCTCTCTCTCTCTCTCTCTATCTATCTATCTATCTATCTATTTATATGTATATATATATATTTTTTTATCTACAAAAAAATATAGATATGTACACAGACACACATACATATACAACCCCACAAAAATCTACAAAACCGCACACACGTTGAAAATAAGTTTTCACAACTGGTCACCCAAGCCTACCGGAGGAACAATCGCCTTCCGCCGCCCCAAAACAAGACAGGGAGCGAGATAAGGCGTCAGGCGTCACGTATGCAAAGCTTCCGAAACTCTCCCGCCTATGACCTTGTTTCCGAGGCGTGGGCGGCACAAGGACGGGCGTGGGAGGGACGCCACTACCCACTGACCTAATTTCGGGCTCTGGTTTTTAAGTTCAGATGGTTTTGATTTTTCTTTTTTTCTTTTCTTGAAAGAGGTTTGCTTATGGTTCTTGGTTGTGTGATGTTTATCATACTCTTTGGTTTCATATTGTAATAAGAAGTGAAATGTGATTCACTTTTGATTAAATCTTCGTCTTTTATATTCTTTCTCAACAAAGAGGTCTTCCAATTTATGTTTCACTTTAAAATGTTTAAATACATTTTCTGACTAAATTTCTTTCTTAAGAATTTTCTTATCTTTTTTTTTTTTTGGCTGAAATTTATCCTTTCTCAATCTCTCAATCAAACAGTTTCCAAGATGCTAGTCTATAAAACAAAGAACTTCAGCCAACTTCCGTTTTGCGCTGAGCTTATATAGATGTCAAGGGCATTGCCCAAGAGTCGAAATTTTTCCTTTCTTTTTTTCTTTTTTTTTTTGCTTTTTCTTTTCTTTCGTATTCCATGATTGTAATTTCTGTGTTTTTCTTTCATTATTAGTCTCTATATAATTTTTTTTCACCTGTTTTAATCTACATTGAGAGGAGTTTAGGTGTTTAGTAATTTACAAGGTGTGGATGTAGATGTATGTACTCTTGTGTAAACACTCATACACACACACACATATACATACACACACACACACACACACACACACACACACACACACATACATACACACAGACACAAATATATATAGACACACACACACACACACATATACACACACACACACACACACACATATATATATATATATATATATATATATATATATATATATATATATATATATATGTATATATATATATATATATATATATATATATATATATATATATATATATATATGTATATATATATATATATATATACATACATATATATATATATATATATATATATATATATATATATATATGTTTGTGTGTGTGTGTGTGTGTGTGTGTCTGTGTGTGTGTGTGTGTGTGTGTGTATGTATGTGTGTGTGTGCTTGTGTGTAATGTGTGTGTGTGAGTATGAGAACAAAAGCACAAACACACGCACATATATTCAAACCACATACATATATCTCTAAAATAGTAGACAAAAACACATCCTGTATCTAGACATATCTGCGGATCAAGGAAAGGAGATTAACTTTGATATTCTAAGTGATTTAATTCCGTGAATGTTTGGCCTTTGAGGTTTTGGTGAAATCCAATTCGCTTTTATGGTCGAAATTAAATTTTCTCTAAAAGGAATATAGGAAAAAATAATACGTTTTTTAAAGATGGTATTAATCATGGTAATGATTATATTGCTTCTGATTATGAAAATGATAATGGAAATAATGATGGCAGTTATAATGAGGATGATAATTACAATGAAAACTAGAGATGATGATTGTAGCTGTCGTTATACCAGTAACGCCATAATGAGAATGATAATGATCACAAAATATAAATCATAATACTGCTACTGATAATGAGGATGATATCAATATGATGATGGTGATAATGACAAGAACAATAATGATGATAGTGACAATAATAAACATGATAATGGTAATTATGACAATACCAAGAATAATAAGAAAAATAATCATGATAATAAAAATAATAACAACAATAACAGCAATGGTTATAATAATCAGGATAATGGTAATCATAATAATAATGAGGATGTTAATAGTAAGAGCAATAAAAATGATGATGACTATGGTAATAACGATAATGATAACAATAATGATGATAACAATAATAATAATAATAATGATGATACAAATACCACTCCTGCTAATGTTACAAATAATAATGATAATTATGATGATGATGATGATAATGATGATGGTGATGATAATGATATTGATAATATATCATTACGATGATAAAAAAAAAGTTATAACAATATTGATAGTAGGACAAACAAAGTAACATCAACAGCAATATTGATAATGATAATAGTGATAATAATGATAGCACTACTACTACTACTACTTGTAGTGGCGATGATAATAACAAAAACAATGAGGATAATTATAATGATTGTAATCATAATCAATGATAAGGGTACATTAATAGCATTGGTAATAATGATGATAATGATGATGATAATAATAGTAGTAATTATATGGATGGTTTTTATTATGATAATCCTAATAATGACAATGATGATGATAATAATGACAATGATAAACATGATAATAAAATGATAATAATCATAATATGAATAATGATACTGATAACAGTAATGATAATAATAATAACAATAATAACAAGCAGAATAACAAGACCAACAACATTAATAATAATTAATGATAACAATAAGAATGATGATAGTAAGAGTGATTATGATATAATGATAATGATATTATTACTAATGACAACTATATCATAAGAAAAAAAGTAATAGTGTAATGGTAGTGATGATAATGGTAATGATAATAATTATTATTATTATGATTATAATGATGATGACAATGATGATAATGAATGATACAGATAGCTGTTCTGATAATGATAATGGTGATAATGATGATAATAATAAATAATACAGATAGCTATTCTGATAATGATAATGATGATAATGATGATAATTAAAATAATGATATCAAAGATATTGATAATCAGAACTATCACCACATTCAAATCTACAATCATAATAGTAATAATAATAACAATAATAACAGCAATATCAATACTCATAACAGTAAAATTGACAAGCAATAATTTTAGCGAAATATCGTACCGGGCGAGGCGCGAACATAAGACTCTTTTAACGGAAGAAAATTCAAATTCAAATTTAAAAAAAAGTGAGATACAAGCTGGACTATCGAGTTTCCATAGGCTATAGTCAGTTAGTAGTCTTTGGAAGCTCGGTAGAATAAGGTTAGTTAATACACTTAAATGAAACAGTAGGTTTGGCTTAAGTTGTAAGTTTTATCCTATGTTTTTAAGTATATAAGTTTCCTGATTTAGAGTTACGGGATTATGGGATAAGGTTAGCATTGTTTTTTTTTCTCTCTCTCTCTTTCTCTGTTTCTCTCTCTCTCTTTCACTGTTTCTCTCTCTCTCTCTCTCTCAGTTTCTCTCTTTCACTTCCTCCCTCTCTCTTTCCCTCTCTCTCTCCGTTTCTCTCTTTCTCTCTCTTTCATTTCCCCCCTTCCTCTTTCTCTCTCTCTTTCATTTCCTCACTTCCTCGCTCTCTCTCTCCCTTCCCTCCCTCTCTTTTCTTCAATTTTTCCCTTCCTCCCTCTCTCGCCTCACCCCGTCTATCTCTCTTCCTCCCTTCCTCCCTCTTTCTGCCTCCCCCCCTCTCTCTCTTTCTCCCTCTATCTATCTCTCCCTCCCTCCCTCCCTCTCTTTCTCTTTCTCTTTCACACATACACAATAACCACATTTCTTTTTCTCGCATCATGATAATGACAACAGATTATAACAATGATAATAATGATAAAAAAATGACCATCATCATCCCATAACAATAATTATACCAACATCAAAGACAATGATCATAGTTATAAGATTAATTATAATCATTATAATCATGCATTATACGATTATTTTATTAAGAGTTTTTAGATAGATATTAAACAATTTAACCTTAACTTGGCTTTCTTATCATCCTGCTCTGTCTATGGTATTTCAGGAAGTCATGCAGTACCGTAAGATCATGCATGACAATATCCTGTAATTTCCTTGTCCTTTGTGAATGACTCAAATATGAAGGGTAATGTGTCAGAAATATTTCATGTCTGAATGTTTGTCTTATATTTATTAACGAAAAAAAACAAGAAAAGAAAAAGAAAAAAAAAATGTCAAAAGAATACTCAGATTAGAAGAAAAAGACGAAAAAAAAGTAAAATTACTGTAATAAAGATGAATAACACTATCAACGATAAAAAAAAACAAGTCAAAGGAATACTCAAATTAGGAGTAAAAAAAAAAATATAATAATAATAAAAGAAAAAAAAGAAAAAAAAAAAAAAAATAAATAAAAATAAATAAAAAATAAAATAAAATAAAAGATAAAAAAAAATATGCGGAATTGCTGTAATACATATAAATAGCATTATGATATCACCGTAGTGAAAGGGAGCCATATTTTGAAAATGTCTGATATAAAAAGACACATCATTGAAGTCCTTTATGTTAGCGTACTGTTTTTTTCTTTCCTTTTTTGGGGGGCGAGAGAGGGCATCCTTTGAGGTCTGAGGTCCTTAACCTTTCCATTACCTACTTCCTACTTTTCTGATATTAGAAAAACATTTCTTCCTATTCTCTCTCTCTCTCTCTCTTTCTCTCTCTCTCTCTCTCTCTCTATCTATCTATCTCATCCACTCACTCTCTCTCTCATCTCACTCTCTCTCTCTCTCTCTCTCTCTCTCTCTCTCTCTCTCTCTCTCGCTCTCTTTTATTCTCTCTCTTTCCTCTCCCCCCACTATCTCTCTCTCCCCCCCTCTCCTTCTTTGTCTCTCTCTCTCTCTCTCTCATTCTCTCTCTCACTCTCTTTCTATCTCTCTCATCCCCTCTCTCTCTCTCTCTCTCAC
>BOPN01011735.1:0-12500 GCA_017312705.2 Penaeus japonicus | reverse complement strand
ACATAGATTCAAACACAAACAGGCACACAGTCGAACGCAAACACACACACACACACATACTATTCCCCCTCCCCCCCCCCACCCACCACCCCCCACACACACGTCTGCTAAGCCCGAAGCCATTTCCCCTTGAAAGCAGAATATTCGATCATAAATCTCAAGAAAAATGGTCCATCTTTCACACCTGCTGCAATTCTCAAAGACGAAACGAACTACAAGGAGAGTAACGATCACGTTTCTAAAGAATACACTCCTGGTCTACAACATACAATAACATCTTTATATGCTGTAGTTTTTATGGTTACATGAACTTTTTCTGGATTTTTTTTTGGTGTCCTTAGTGCTTTATTGTGTGTCATTGGTTTGTCAGATCTGGTGTAAAGGCTAGATGTAATATGATATATAATGTTATAAATATGTATACATTACTATCATGGATACTAGATTTTTTTATTGGTATTCAATTGTGTGGATGGAATTTCCTATATCTATCATCTATCTGTAATTTCATAGATACACTTTTTTCTTTCTTTTTTTGCTAACTTATTTAACTATCGTCTTTTTTTAACATTTTTAATATCCAGTTTCATGTATTTTCTATCAACTTAGCAATTTATCTCTTAGATAGGAGTTAGTACTAAAAACTTAGGTAGGTCGAGATAAAATTGGTTTCTGAGAGATAGATTAAGATGTTCTGGGAAATTTACATTTAGATTTTCTGGCGAAATGTTTTAGCTTCTGATCCTACAAGGGGATCCTGCTCCTATATGCTCCTATACAAAACCCCGTAATAGAAAGACATGCAAGGTGACTGACTTACCCATATCTAGTAACCAGAATGTAAATGTAAAACGTCATTTCGTTCGTCACAAATTTTAACCATGCATGATAAGTTTAAATTACCTTTGACGAATCATATATTTTTGACAATAGGCCCGTTTAGTAAAAGAAAAAAAAAACTCATTCTACACTATCAAAACATATGAATTTCAACTATACGATACAACTAAATTTACAGTATCATACTGAAGTCCTTGCCGTATAACTTCAATATTACGAATACAGCAATTACAGCAAAGGCCATGACATCTTCCACCCAAAATCAGATGGAGACAGGGGTGGAACTGCGCTCCCCCCCCCCCGTCCCCCTTCTATATCTGGGCGTAGCTCCCCAACACCCATTTTAAAGAATTGGATTAGGGCTACAACGGTCCCCCAAATAAAATTAACAGCTGTATGAACTCGCTGCGCTCGCCTCGTCCCCCCCATTCCACATCCAGCTGTGCCTCCCTGGATGCCCCCCTTCCACTGATAGACACCTAGTTACGCCACCACGCGGGCACAATGCTTCATCCTATGGGAACGTCCCTGAGTGCCACAACGTCCTAGTTATCACCATTGGTACCCTTTGAAACCATGAAAACAGGAAAATGGTGGTGACATTAAACAGAAAAAAAGATGCTCATATTAATAAATGTTTGTGATTTCTGTGACGTACCATTGCCAGTGATGACGTCAGAGTGATGACGTCAATCACCAGATGACAAAGTGTATTCCGTTCGATGATATACACGACTTATATCTATCTATCACTTCCTCTCGTTCTCAATCTTTCTTTCTCAAGTGAGGAAAAGGTATACTAGTTCACTGAATTTCCTTCTTTACTGAGTAAGTTCACGATAATTATGATAATAATTATACTATTGAAAAATTGACATCAGTAAAATTCATGATGATAACAATGAAAGTATGATGATGATTATGATTATGATAAAATTATAATGATAATGAGTAAAATAATGACGATAACGATCAAAATAATGATGAGAGAAAGAGCGAAAGAAATAAAAAAGAGATAGACTAGCAGATAGATGGACATGGTGACTGCGAGACTGACACACACAAGTGATCACAAGTGGGATCTTCCATTTGGAAAATCCCACAGAAAATTCTACTGTTACTCTATGTTATATTTGGAGTTGTTGATTTGATGATTGGTAGTTCTAGTATCACCAGCTGCAGAGATGATAGCCTATCTAGTCGCCTCCGTGAAAACACACTCACACACACACACACACACACACACACACACACACACACACATATATATATATATATATATATATATATATATATATATATATATATATATATATATATATATATGTATATATATGTATATATATATATATATATATATATATATATATATATATATATATATATATATATATATACCATATATATATATATATATATATATATGCATATATATATATATATATATGTATATATATATATATATATATATATATATATATATGTATATATATATATATATACATATATATACATATCTATCTATCTATCTATCTATCTATCTATATATATATATATATACATACATACATATATACATATCTATCTATCTATATATCTATATATATATACATATATATATGTATATATATATATATATATATATATATATATATATATATATATATATATATATATATATACATATATATATATATATATATATATATATATATATATATATATATATATATACATATATATATATATATATATATATATATATATATATATATATATATATATATATATATATATATATATATACATGTATATATATATATGTATATATATATATGTATATATATATATATATATATATATATATATATATATATATATATATATACATATATATGTATGTATATGTATACTATCTATGCCTCACAATGACTAAACACTTTCTATTGTAGTGGAATTTTCTTTTTTTATACGTTCTAGAACGCCCTGATCCAGATATTATCTTTGTTCTTATTTTTCCTTTCACGTCTTTCATGGTCTAAAGCTGCCCGGATATCCATAGTTATCTACATTTTTATCACTATGTTTTGTGTTTTCATCTTAAGCTGTGGATTACCGCTTTCCATGAACATATCATGCTCACAAAAGTCTATATAATAATAGACTGGATCGGACAAAAGGGGCCAAATAAAGACCAGAATCATAATGAGTAGAATAGGATGAATAGTTTTTAGTCACGTACTGCTTAACAAATATTGTTGTGTTCGGGGTCACTTAGGAATAATCTTGGTATCCGATGCTTTAACAAATCTACTGTTGTCTCATGAGGAAATATTGCGAAGTTTATTGCAACGCCCTTGTTAGTAGAATATAAGGGGGGCATCCTAGAGCCATTAGCTGGGATGTGCGGATTTATGTCCTATATTTGCTCCTATTTTGAACTCCTCTTCATTCAAACAACTTTCATATTATTGTATAAACTAAGAGTACCTCTTAAACTTTAAACTCGTTCGTCTGTTCAACCAAGAGATCAAAATAAGGTGATCTCGAAACCAGGGACTATATGCCATTCGGAAACATTTAATTGGAGTGGCCATTATATATATATATATATATATATATATATATATATATATATATATATATATTTATATATATATATATACATATATATATATTTGGCCATTGCCTATGCACACATAATAGTGAGAAGTTACAGGCTGTAAAATTAGAATAATATGTCTGACAGATTATATTTGATGAAATTGATTCATTTTTGTACGTGTAAGATTTCATAATGTAACTGACATGTAGGGGCAATGCCAAGGCGAGTACGGTCTCATGTAATATTCTCGAACAGCCATAACATCGAGTTTAGAAAAAAAAAGGACTGAACATATGTTTTTTTTTTTTTTTCTTGTTTGATAATTTCCTCGGGAATTGAGTAATAGAAGTATTCTTACTGTCATTTAGGGAGTTAAACCTTAAGATATTGTGAACTCATCCAAGAACAGAAAGTATAGATTCGTTGCGTGCATTCTACATGATATACCAATGACATTAAACTCTGTCCCTTTTCTTGTTTCTTTATTTCTTCTTTTCAACATTATTTTTTTGGTGACAGCTAAAGACCAGGTAAGAAGTGTTCGGACACTCATTCCCTATGATTAGAGTAGAAATTGATTGAATTGATCATTGTTACTGATCTGATTAGGTGAGATCCCTCCTGGAAGCTCAACTCACAGGGTTAAATTATATCACGGTGATTTTAAAGTTAACTAATTCACAACTGATTTAAGAAGAAGAGGCGTAACACACAGTGCATTGCCTTACCTTTGTACAGACTGAATTCCTATTTTTTTCCTTTTTCTCTATAGTTATATCTCCAATTCCTTTACCCTTCTTTAATGATAGGTATTGCTCCCGTAAATTAAATATCTGCTAAAGGACATTCCTCTACTATGGCTTCTTGCTCATTGATATATCTTCTTGAATATTTCTAATAAGATCTCTCTCATGTCGTTGAATAAATGCAGTTTCTGAATGACCTCATCAATGTGCAATTTTGTTGTTGCATAGTAGTATATCTACCTGTGATATCCGTCTTAAACTCCCTCCGTTTTTCTTTGAGGATTTTAACTGTGCCCTATTCAAATGGGACTAATTAGCCTTTTTTTTTTTTTTTTTTTTTTTTTTTTTTTTTTTTTTTTTTTTTTTTTTTTTTAATCAGCAGCATAAACGTACCATCGTTCCATGAATTGTGGATTTTTCCTGATGTTAGGATCTTACTAAATGATCATATTGGCATTTTTGTTACTGATCTCCCAATCTTTACAATATATCTTGTGGTCTCATCATTGTAGTAGTTTTATATTTCTCAATTGCCGCCTCTAGATACTTTTCAAATATTGGTAAGGCTTCCTATTAGCTGTCTGATGTTTCTTTCGAACTTTCTTTCAAACTGTAAAGATCTTGATAGAAGTCTAAGTATATTGTCTTTGATATATCTATTCTTACTTGATTTCTTGCTTCCCTGCTTCTTTTCTTTGATTTTACTCGCCTTTCAGGACTTTTCCGTTCTTGAAGAACTTTGTAATAATTTTCATTTTCTTGTTTTTCCATTTTTGTTTTTATCAATTTCCTGTCTTCAGAGTTTCTCAAATATTCTCCATTCCCGTGGTACGCCTATTTTTATCAAGTCTCTTTATTTTATTTTATTTTTTTATAGATTATGTAACATATGTTTTTTTCTGCCAAATCCTCTAGGCCCTATTTCTTTTGCTATTGTCATCACAATGTCTGTTTGATAAGTCTGTTTGGTAATAACCTGTCTTTTTCAGAAGCTCTTACAGTTTTTTCTTATACACACATACACACACACACACACACACACACACACACACACACACACACACACACACACACACACACACACACATACACACACACACACACACACACACACACACACACACACACATATACATATACATATACATATATATATAATATATATATATATATATATATATATATATATATATATATATATATATATATACATATATATATACATATATATGCAATATATATATATATATATATATATATATATATATATATATATATATATATATATATATATCACAAAAAACACAAACACAGTAATGTGGTCAAAACAGATGAAATAAAACACAACCACAAAATGAAAGGAAAAACTCGCTACGTTTCGAACATTTTAATGAAAGTTCCTCATCAGGCGTAAGCAATCTAAAAATGAATAATTTTTTTAGATTGCTTACGCCTGATGAGGAACTTTCATTAAAAAGTTCGAAACGTAGCGAGTGTTTCCTTTCATCTTGTGGCAGTGTTTTATTTCACACACACACACACACATATACAAACACAGCGTGTATGCATGTATATATACCCATATATGACTGAGGGTAAAAAGGAAGAACAGATTTTACCTCAACCATGTTTATTCACCAATACTAATGACAACATGCGTGATTGGTTGTACTTTTGTATTACTGTTGTTTGCGCCGCACTTCTGATAGTTGCATTATTCATAAAGCGAACTACAGAACTCTCGATGTTGAGCAAGAGTTTGGAATTTAACATGTAACACAGAATTAGCATAGCTCCGTTTGCACTGTTTGTTATTCGCTGTAAAAAAGGATTGTTTCCGTAAATAAAGGCACGTACACACGTTCACACACACACACACACACACACACACACACACACACACACACACACACACACACACACACACACACACACACACACACACACACACTAACACACACACACACACACATACGCAGAGACAGAAAGAGAGAGAGAGAGAGAGAGACAAAGACAGAAACAGGGGTAGGGACAGAGCGAGCGAGAACGAGAATGAAAGAAAGAGAGAAAGAGAAATGCAAATCCACACCGCGAGAAAGAGAGCGAGAACAGAAAAAAAAAAAAATGAAAAGAAAAAAAAAAAAAAGAAGTCTGAGTCCAGTCCTCGCCTCTTCTCCTTGGTTTAAGTCACCTCCAACTTTTCTCTTCCTGTTCCTTCATCCCTTCCTTGCTCCTTTTCTCTCCCGACGCTGGACCACAAAGGAAGAAAAGTTCAGATTACATCCCTTCTGAAATACGACGACGGGAGAAAGGCCTAACAAAAGGAAAGTTCGAGGGAAATATTCGAAAGTTGAAAGGCTAGAATAAGGAGAACTGTCCGAAGAGTATTTATGATGGGGAGAGAGATAATGTCTTAACGTGTCATTAACAGCTGGAAATGTTACATGGTTATGGAAGTCGGTGGGAGAGAGAGAGAGAGAGAGAGAGAGAGAGAGGGGGGAGAGAGAGAGAGAGAGAGAGAGAGAGAGAGAGAGAGAGAGAGAGAGAGAGAGAGAGAGAGAGAGAGAGAGAGAGCGAGACAGACAGACAGACAGACAGGTGATATACAGGTATATAGTGAAAGCTTGCAATATAAAATAATTATGTCCTCTGAAACATGGAGTATTCACAAAAATGTAACGTAAAATAACGTAAGGTGAACAAAGGTCATCTATTCCCTCAAGATATCTAACAAGGGAACGTTTATTTACACAAACACACAAAAGAGAATTTCTCACGCTGTGTACGAAAATACCTGGGAAGCAAACATCTTCAATACCACAAAACACAAACAAGCGCATAACAATAAGCCCTTGCAGACGTACCTACACACAGGCGACATTGCATCGTGTCATTTTATAACTAAAAGTTGCAGACTTCGTGCATTCCACTCCACCTCTCCCCATTTCTTTTTATAATCCTCGTTCTTGTTTCCTTATTACTGTCTCTGTTCTCCTTCCGTTTCTTCTTATCCTTTTTCTCACACCTTCTCTTCTCCATCAATCTTTTTTCCTTATGCTGATGAACGCATAAGCACATATATATATAGGGGAGTATAAACAAATACGAACATTTCATTCACGTTTTTTTTTTTTTTCGAGAAATAGTCGACTGGATGCATTTCGGAGACAATAATTTGCTGGAAAAATGCAACATACCTATAACTCGACACCAGTTTGTGGTGTTGGTCTTGCTTGGTTATTCAAGAGCACATACAAATACTGACGGGAGTATTGAAACCTGCACAAGGTTTGCTTGGTATATTGAAAAATGCAATTGAACAGCCCCTGATGGTGCCAAGAGAGCAAGGGTTCAGACGTGTTGCCACAGTTTTCGCCCGGGGCAAAGGGTCGGGTAGAGATGTATTTTCTACGGTGGTGGATGGCGGTCTTTACGTTTGGGTGAACCTCAGGTAATTATTGTGCTTTTCCAAAAGGTTAAATAATTTCGTTTTCCTGCTAGTAGGTATTCAGAACATGAGGAAAATTGTCGACGTTGTGATCCGCCATCTTGGAAGCATATGTGTGTGGGAGTTGGTTCGCCATCTTCAAGTCTCTTACAATCCCTCTCTTCTTGTATTTCATTTTCCTTTCTCTTATTCCCCTCTTCTTCCTGATCCCTTCCCCCTTGTTTTCTTCTTTATCCTTCGCTTTCTTCCTACCTCTCCCTCTTCCCTCCACCCATCTCCCCCCCGTTCTTTTATTTCCTCTATTCCCTTGATTTATTTACGCCCTTTACTCTCCTACCCCTTCCCCTTTCCCCCATTCTTTTTTTCCTTATTCTCCTCTTCTCCTCCCCTTTCCCACATTCCCCCCGACACCTTCCACTTCTCAACTCATTATTCTCCTCCTCCCCTTTCCCTTATTACCGTGTCCCCCCATCCCATCTCTTTTTCTATCCCTTTATCCTTCCCCTTATTATCCTCTCTCTCTCCTCTCCATCCCCTCTTCCTTCTCCCCATTTCCCCTTCTCTCATCCCTCTCTTCCCCCTTTCCCCTCCCTCTTCCATTCGTGTAAACATCATTTCGCTCAAAAGCATCATGAAGATCTCACATGTTTCAGACACTTTACACGCAAAGTTTAACAGTGGGCAGAGATCTTAGCAGAAGCCTGACTTAGTAGATTATTCAACTTGGTAAAGACTAAAGTTCTAGAGTATTGCACTGCATGTTCAAATTTGAATATAAATGTGCCAGTTATGTTCAGAAAATACGTAGGTTATTAGGATGCCTTTTCAGACGCTGTACCTTGGTCCCTCCTTAATCTTCATTATTGCAAAATTTTTCATTCCTTAAGAGCCCTCCTTCGGCGTTTGCATCATGGAAGGTTTATTATGATTGTGCATTTTCTCTTCAAAACGCTTATCCATTTTCTCCTGCTCATTTGTCTCTTGTCTGATCTCTCTTCCTTCACTCTATCTAGGTTTCTTCCTCTACACCTGTATCCTTCTTGGTGTTTCTCGTTCTCTCTGTCTGTTTGTTTCTCTCCCTCCCTCCCTCCCTCCCTCTCTCTCTCTCTCTCTCTCTCTCTCTCTCTCTCTCTCTCTCTCTCTCTCTCTCTCTCTCTCTCTCTCTCTTTCGCTCACTCTCTCTCTTTCTCTTTCTCTTCCTTTCTTCCTTTCTCCCTCTCCTTCTCTGTCTCACTGTTACCATGATCTTCATAATTGCCCTATGATTTACTCATCTCATCAATGATAGAGTCATTGTCTCGTCTTAAATTTTTTTTTTCAAGCTCTCAACATCCAATTACATTAATCTACCACGCTCTAATTATAATACCACAACGAACAACCATGAATCGCACAACGGATGCCAACGCCCTCTACCATGGTACGTTTTACTTTGCCAAGAAACACTGCCACAGAAACTATAGTGCATATCATTGTCTTGCTGTTTCCTTTTTTGACCTGGCAAGTTGCAACAATTGATGACAGGGTTCCAGATTGGCATTGATAATTATTTGATAATTGTTAGTTTGATAATGATAATTAGATGAATAGAACACAAGTGCATTTTAACCTACTTAAAGAAAAACGGTTATTTGCTTGCAGTGTTTCTACTCTCCTTTTTTTCTAATAGAGAAATGTTGATTATAAAACAGATACAGCAACGACAATGATAAGAACAACAACAATAGTAATAATGACTACATCACAATCATTATCATCGTGGTAAGAAGGATAATGATGATGGTGACAATAACAATGATATATCAAGAAGGATATGGAACAATAAGATAACAATTATATGATGAAGGTGATACGACTGGTAATGATGTGATGATAATAACAATAATGACAATGATAGTGATAAGAATAATGATCATGGCACTACTAATGAAAATGTGAATGATGATGATAGTGATAATGATGATCATAATGATGCTTATAATAGGTATCACAATAATAATATCAAAATAATAATGATGATTATGATATTAATAATGATGATAGTAATAACGATATCCGTAACGATTGCACTGATAATGATAATAACAGTAATAACAATAATGACAAGGATAATGATAACCATAGTAAAGAAAATTATATTGATTATAGCAATAATGATGATAGTGATGGAGATGAAATGTTAATGGGAACACAAGAATATATAATAATGAAAGTAATAATAATTATTATTTCATCATTATAATTATATCCAACATCACTACCATTACTTTTATCGTTATCATCCTTATTATTGGGATTATCATTATCATCATTATTATCATTGTTACTGTTACTATTACCATCAAGATCATTGTTATCATTATTAATATCATTATCACCATCTTAATCGACATTAAGATAAATCGTCATTTGTTATCATTATTATCATTATCAGTATTAAATCATTACTACTATCATTACCATTGTTTGTATTATGATTACTATTACTTTCAACATCATAATTACCATTATCAGTATTATCATTATTATTAAGGTTGCTATTACCATTATCATTACTATCATTATCATCATCTTTATAATCATCATATCGCATGTGTTTGTTTATAAGGGTTACTCCCTTCCACGTGCTGTATTGCATGCAAATAAACAAATGGAATCATGCAAATTTGAAATGAAGTTGCAGGAATGGAGAGCCTATTGCATTCCACCCAAATGCAGGAGTTGACATCTTGTCGTTATTGTAACATGGAAATTAGGTCTGAAAAAGTGGATGAACGAATAAATGGATCATGGAATAGATAATTGTCAACTGAACAGATTGATAATGAAAGAAGGATGTGCTTCTATATGATTATTGACGTTCCCTCCTAGCGATTTTTTTTCTCTCTTTCCTGACATCAATAAAAAGCAAAATAAAGCAAAGTAATACAGTTTTCCTCGTGGTGGTATAATCGATGGTCTCTTTTGATCGTCGTGATATGAAATTTATTTATTCATTTGTCTACTTAATTATGATGATATATACGGCAATTATGATATACATCAGTTTTAGTAAAAAAAAAAAAAAAAAAAAAAAAAAAAAAAAAAAAAAAAAAAAAAAAAAAAAAAAAAAAAAAAAAAAAAAAAAATCATGTATCAAAGACTAAATTCTTTCAAATCCATAAACGTACTTTCACGATCTTTATCATCCAGAAAATAAAATCCCTGAAATTAGAAGTACTAAAAACAATCACAATCGAAAGATAATAAAGAGACACCATATCAGCACACTGCATTACGTAATCATCACAGTCCAAATATTACAGACCTTAACGCGAAAGGGATATTGCTGTAATGTGCCCAGGGAGTTAAACTCAGTACAAATAGAACTTGATATTATTCAGAACAACTGTGTACTAATCCACACTCAGCGCTGATTGCACACAGTACACGCAGAAAGCATATTGTATCACATTTCCATTCGCTTGAACAATGATATTAGTTAATTCCACGTTTCAGCTTTCTAGATAGATTGCTTTTTGTCGAATGGAATATGAAGGCCTCCCCCCCCCCCCTTAATTAGAAATTGACAATATGCAAAAGGTGACTGTTTCCATGGCGCGAACATCCCCCAAGCGGGAAGTCTTGTCTGATGAATTGTGGTGAAAAATGTTTTTGCAAAAGGGGCGGGATAAGATTAGAGTCAAAGAGAAAGAAAAACAGAAGGAAAGCTGTTGATGACGTCAATAAGACGGTCTCAGTGGCAGGTGAAGAGGAGGAGGAGGAGGAGGAGGAGGAGGAAGAAGAGGAGGAGGGGGAGGAGGAGGAGGAGGAGGGGAGGAGGAAGAGGAGCAGGAGGAGGAGGAGGTGATGGAGGAGGTGGAGGAGGTGAAGGAGTAGGTGGAGAAAGAGGAGGAAGAAGTAGAAGAAGAAGAGGAGGAGGGGGAAGAGGAAGAAGAAGAAAAGACAGATGAAGAAGAGGAAGAGGAGGAGGAGAAGGGAGAGAGGAATAAAAAGAAGAGGAAGGATGAGGATGAAGAAGAAGACAAGACAGATGAAGAAGAAAAGAGGAGGAATAGGAGGATGAGGATGAGAAGGAAGAGAGGAAGAAAAACAAGAGGGAGGAGAAGGAGGAGGAGACGGTATACAGAATGCAGAAGGAAAGAAAATGGTAGACAAGAGAGAGATAGTAAAAAAAAGAATGAAGAGAAACGAGAGAACAAAAGAAAAGAGAAAAAACGCCAATGTCTCTGGCAGCGAACCGTGAATCGAAGGCAATATATAAACTGAGATGTATTGTTTTCTGTTTGGCCCATTCAGCGAGAGGAAAATTTATGGCTGAACTATCCACCTGATGTAAATCTGTGTTCACAAAAGAGAGAGAGGCAGAGAAAGAGAGAGAGAAAGAGAAAGAGAGAGAGAGTGAGAGAGAGAGAGACAAAGAAATAAATCTCCTACATTATCCATCAATCAACACAAGATCATTAAAACATCATCATGGCCTCATTAGCCTAACAAGATAATGCTTCCCCTCGACACATTCTAGCCTTACTTGGAAATTCTCCTTGATGCGTTCAGGGTTCGTGGACTTGGGTATCACGACGATGCCTAGCTGGATCAGGTGCCGGAGGATGATTTGGGCAGGTGTCTTGCCCAGGCGAGCAGCCATGGAGGTCACCACGGGATGCTGCAGAACTGGTTTGTCCTTGGCCCTAAAGTAAGGGAGGAACGAGAGAAAAATTTGTTTCATTCGTCTATTCAAGCCATTAGTCATTTAATGGATGTAAGTCTAAATAAGTGTGTGTGTATATTTGCATATACATATATCTATATAGATGTATATATATATCTATATCTATCTATCTATTTATTCATATATCTA
>BOPN01011734.1:10000-14639 GCA_017312705.2 Penaeus japonicus | reverse complement strand
AGAAGAAGAAGAAGAGGAGGAAAGGGAGGAGGAGGAGTAGGGGAAGAGAGAGGGGGATGATGATGATGAGGAGGTGGAAGAGGAGAAGAAGAAGAGGAGGAGGGAGGAGGAGTAGGGGAGAGGGAGGGAGAGGAGGAGGAGGAGGAAGAGGAGGAGGAAGTAGAAGAAGAAGAGGAGGAACGGGAGGAGGAGGACTATGGGGAGAGGGAGGGAGAGGAGGAGTATGGGGAGAGGGAGGGAGAGGAGGAGGAGGAGGAGGAGGAGGAGGAGCAGGAGCAGGAGGAGGAGGGGGAAGAGGAGAGGGAGGAGGGGGGGAGGGGGAAGAGGAGAGGGAGGAGGAGGAGGAGGAGGAGGAGGAGGAGGAGGACGATGAGGAGGAGGAGGAGGAGGAGGGGGGGGGAGTAGGAGAGGGAGGAATAGGGTGAGCTCGTGGGAGTTTAATTTTGCATAAGTATGCTTCGCAAGATCAAGGGGAAATCTAGTATAAAATATCTTTATGCATATTTGTGGTGGGACATACCACATATATATATGTATATATATATGTATATATGTGTGTGTGTATGTGTGTATGTATGCATGTATGTATGTATGAATGAATGAATGAATGAATGAATGAATGAATGTATATATATATATATATATATATATATATATATATATATATAATAGAGACATACCTGATATCAAAGAAGAAAAATGACAGTAAATCACTTGAGCAATTAAACCCAAGGGTAATAAACTCTACGGGTTTTTATGCCGGTTTCAACTTATGAGTAGGATATCATTTATCACTCACTCACAAACACACACACACACACACACACACACACACACACACACACACACACACACACACGTACACGTACACGTACACGTACACGTACACGCACACGCACACACACGCGTGCGCGCGCGCACACACACACACACACAAATGTACATATGTATATACATATGTATATATGTATATGTGTGTGTGCGTGTGTGTGTGTGTGTGAATATCTATCTATCTACCTATCTATCTATCTATCTATCTATCTATCTATCTATCTATCTATCTATCTATCTATCTATATATATATATTTATATATTTATATATTTATATATCTTGTATATACGTTTGTATTTTTGTCGTGTATATGCCTGTGTGTGTGCGAACATATGTACGTGCATCAGCTGAAGAATAAACATCATACAAACTCAGTGAAGTAAACACCAGGCCGTGAGATCAAATATGAGACTTGTGTACAAACAAAACAATAACTGAATCACCTTCGTAAACATTAATTCCAAAATGACTTTGTTTACTAATCAAACATCTCTTTATTGCGAATCTTAAATGAATTGGAGTTCTTGAAATTCCTAAAGCCGGACTAGCTATCTGGTCCTGTGCCTGTCTGTCTGCCTGTATGCATGTCTGTCACTTCGTTTGTTTGTTTGTCTGTATAAAAGATTGTATTTCTGCTTGCCTGATTGCCTACTTACCTGCCTGATTGCCTGGCTGGCAGCCTGTATGTATATTTATGTATATGTATATGTATATGTATTTATATTTATATTTATGTATGTATGTATGTATGTACGTATGTGTATATATATATATATATATATATTTATATATATATATGTGTTTGTGTGGCTGTGTGTGTGTGTGTGTGTGTGTTTTTGTGTATGTGTATACATGTGTGCCTATCTTTGTATGCGTGTTTGTTTGTGTATATGTATTCTAATGTGTGTGTGTGCCTATGCGTGTGTGATTGTGTATATGTATACATGTGTGTGTATGTTTCTATGAGTGTGTGTGTGTAATGTCCCCTTTCTAGCTTACGTGGCGATTCACGGTTCGATCACCTCTTAGTAGCATTTTCCTTGAATAAATATAAAAAACGGTACAAATGTGTATAAACTTTTATAATTGAATATCATTTCCCATTATCTTTTATGTGACTCACATGTTCAGGGTCATATTTGCAGTTATATATGCCTGAGAATGTGAGCATACGATTAAGTCATACCAGCATTTGACTCCGCTTCAGCAACACATTTCGGTAAGCAAGAAGGCTTTTATAACATTTTCACTTTAGAGAAATCTGGGTAACGAAACACTGGTGCTAAAGCTCAACATCAGTACATATAGTGCAATGCATACACAAAGATACACATATATAATTGTGAAACTATCATTCTATATAAAATGCAAGCCTAAATGTCAGAATACTATGATATCTTTGACTGATAATTTTATTACGAAAATTGATAAAGTGAGTTTTAGTTTTAGTTTTACTAATCATATCACTACAACTCTTCTACTAACGCTACTACTACTAATTTACTTATTACTCCCACTACTATTGCTACTACTCTTCTCATTATTATCATTGATATTACTGCTATAGCCAATGCTGTTGCTGTCTCATTTTCTTTTTCTTCTTCTTCGTGTTTCATTGCATTCATTGTGAATATTATCGTCATCGTTAGTGTTGTCGTTATCATTATTATTATCAATATCTTTATTTTTATCATCATTATCATAATGATAATTCTGATCAATAATATTATTGTCATTATCATTATTAATGTTATCATTAGCATTATCATCCTTACTTTTATCATTGTTGCTATCACTATGATCATTGTTATCAGTATTACCATCGCCATTATCATTTTTATTCTTACTGTTATTATTTTAATAATCATTATCATTATCATAAGTATCATCCTCACCATCATCATCATTATCATCCTTTCCCAAGCAATCTCCTTCGCTTATCTCATCTCGCACATCTGACCTCATTGCAGAAGAATGCGAACCTTGGCATGTGTGGCGGTTGCCTTGGCCGCGCTGGTGACCCCGATGGCAGTGGCAAAGTCGAATGGGCGTGGAGGTCGGTATTGGGGTGCGGTCCCTGCAACAGCTTCCTTGTCTGTAATTTGAACAAAGTCGATATTGACGAAAGAACGAGGGGAAAGATGTTACCTGATATCGGGAAAAAGTGTCTTGAGTTTTTGTGATACACTGAAGGGAAGGGTTAACAGGGTCAGGCAGAGAGTTTTGTAGACCGGTATTTGGTCATTATTATCGACCTGAAGTAATATTAATTGAACTATTTTCTCTCTCTCGATTGGAAAGATATCAGCAATCCCGACGATTCCAAGCCGCTACCAACGAATGAAAACAAGAGGTAGAGTGAACAGTTTGACCTTTGACCTTGATCGTTTTTGTTTGCTTTATATCGCTTTTGACGTTTTCATGACGTCTCCACTACTATATGTTGGCATCATCATCATCTTATTACTGTTATCAAATCGATATCATCACCTTCATCATCCGTTCTTTCTTTTTTTATCTATCTATACACGTTCATGTGTACGCATGTTCTGCATTATCTATCTATCATTAAAATTGTTATAATTCGTGTGGTATTGTCATTAATAGACCCTGATAGACTTTTATCCCACATTGCCATCATCCGTGTACCTACAAATAGTATTCTGGAGGTCATTAATCACGACAACCACAGACTGACCGCGGAAAACGAGCTTGCGGGCCGCGCCCTGAAGTACCTGGGAAAACCGATCAACCGGAAGACGTTGTGCAGCGAAGCTCCAAAGAAGCCTTCCATCTGCGACGACTCTCTTCTCTACCGGTCCGCAGACGGCACCTGCAACAACCAGCTCAACCCATCCTCGGGCGCCAGGTTGCAGAGCTACCGACGCTTGGCTGGCTACAGCTATGGTGACGGTGGGTAGACCTATTTTTGTTTGTGCAATTAATACATGCAGTATTTTTTCGATTGCATCTTCTTTTCACACTGAATATATTCTATTAGGCTTATTCCTTGATGGCTCTACTACTTATATAAATACACAAACACACACATATATGTATATACACATACTTACATATATCTATCTATCTTATTATGTGTATGTATGTGTGTTTGTGTTGTTGTTTGAGTGTATGTGTGCGTATATGTTTTCCTATATATGAGTGAGTGTGTGTGAGCGTTTGAGTGTGTGAGTGAGTGAGTGTGTGTGTGAATCACCTTGCCCATGAAAAACACCTTTCAAAAGGCTACTCCTGCAGACTTCTCTAGCTTCCGGCAAGCAGTCAACGGCGGGGAGCTTCCCAACGCCCGCCTCGTCAGCCTCGCCGTAGACATTAAGCCCCCCACTGCGTCCGCCCCCTTCTCGCTCCTCTTAGAGACCTTCGGACGCCTCTTGTTCCAGGACCTCGTCAACACGCCCCAGGTCGTAGGTGCGGAACTCAACGTCTTAAACTCGATTCTCAGGAGCGTATCAATGCCTATATCTCATCAATTCAAAGCCTCATATCCTCAACCTTAATCGTGATGGTGGTTAACGGATTCATGATCGACCTGTAACTCATCGCTGAACCCTTTGCCAGGCTCGGAGGGCGAAGCCATTCAATGCTGCCCGAAAACCGGGCGTCTCCCGGTGAAGGTCCACTCCGAGTGTGCCAGCATCAGGCGCTCCGCGCGCCCCTTCGCCCAGACAAGGCAGACGTGCATGGAGTTCGTGCGATCCGCCATGGCGCCGCGGTGCGAGTCAGGTAGGTCGGGAGACAAGCTCTTGGGCTCTTGCCTGCTTGAGCTTTTCTTTTATCGGCTAAGA
>BOPN01011732.1:7500-12500 GCA_017312705.2 Penaeus japonicus | reverse complement strand
GGCTAAGCCCACCATCCTTCGGGCCGGGTAGGTTTACCGCTCATCGTCTGGTGCTGCCCACCTTCCTGATTTGGGCTATTCAAACCGTCATTTTCATCGCTCTCTTTCTTTCTCCCTTTTCTCTTCATAGATATATGCTAACACCAATCATGAGTGGGCAAGCATACTCCACGCCCAAAAAGAAAGATGGAAAGAAAGAAAGAAAGAAAGAGAGATAGAGAGAGGGAAAAGAAAAACATATCAACAGGTGCCCCTAGATCTCTTATCTAAGCATGTTTACCTATCCCTAACATCTGAGGACTACCAGCCGATATATGGCCCATAGTGCTCTTAGGAAGCCGAGAAGAGAACACAAGGAAAGTCTCGTGATTGGCGTAATCTCGCCCCCGTGATGGTATCGGTATCGAGGAGCTTGCCATTAACACGGCACTATCTACACAAAGTCAGCGATCAATGGCCGATAATTTTGGATGCACATTTGTAGAGCAGGTCATTTCACAGCAGTTGAAGCAGAAAATGGTATAATCCACATGCGTTACGAGAGAATCGTCTAGGTTATACAGGGGGCGACGGAGGGCCCACAGCGCGAACTCGGGGGCAAGAGGGAAGTGGAGGGCAGGCGACGGAGGGAGGAAGTGTTGGTGAAGCGGTGTGGGCGGCCGACCCCGATCCAAGCATGTGGGCAGGCCGGTGGCTCTACCCACAACCAGGTGCCCTAATCCTCCCGGACGTCTCTGTGTACCGAGCACAAACATAAACCACGTGCGCGCCCACGGTCCTCCGCCCACGCCACGCCCATAACGGCAAACTGCTAATAAGCAGGAAGGTCTTTAAAACAACACCTCCATATGTGCTGAGGAACATGCGAAAGGCGGTGAGGATTGGGGAAAAGGGAAAGGCAGGAAGAGGAAATGAGGGGACCATGTTAAAGTGACACGATATTCTTCATAGTCTTCACCGGCCCAGCCTTCGTCAAAACCCATTTTCTGGAGATCACCTCTCCACTCTCTCATTACCATAATAAAGGTACAGTTAGGCCTACGCTCATTCTCACCCACACACCAAACGCTCCCCTTTGGCGGCGTGTAACTGAGCGCGGTTAACTGTGGGCGTGCGACCATCGCAGGTTTACGTTTTGTATATCTGGCCTTAGTCCACACCGGCCGTTCTTAATTATTCTATCAAGGTACTGATTTAGCAATGCCTGTAATAAATAAATCCCGTGTACAGAAGTATATTCTTAGTAATTTACCCTTTGCCTCATTTCGGAACGAACAAACACACCGGGGTTCTTAAAAGAAAACAAAAATCTGTAACTATGAAAACAACTATTAGGGAGAAGGAAGTCGCATTCATTTGTTGTGGCCAAACAAACAAAACCTTCGGCTGGTTTAAGTGTACACAAGAGCTGAACATTCTGGTCATTTTGTCGTTAAAACAATTGCAATACGATGCACGACATGCTATCTGGTGGACATAAAAAAAAGGTTTCTCATCTATACATTTATTTAAACTTGTTAAGTAGAAACATTTTCCTTTCTCAAAACACGCATGAACACACGGACGTACATTAGCTGATCAATAACACACACACACACACACACACAATCCAGGTAACGTCGTATACACAGCCTCCAAGTGGTTGGCAACAGTCCTCTCCACAATCTGGGCTGCCACCCGTTACACTTGGACCACATCTGACCATAATAACTCGACTATACTTCACAGGCAACGCTTCTCTCTCTCTCTCTCTCTCTCTCTCTCTCTCTCTCTCTCTCTCTCTCTCTCTCTCTCTCGTCCTCCCTTTCTTTCTCGGTCTGCTTCTTTATTGCCCTGTCCGAACCTGGACCTACTCCAGGGGTGATAACGGGAGACGTGATCAGCTGGCTGCCACCTTCTGGAAATCAAATACGATTTCCTGACCGAGACAAAATGCGGAAGGCCGAACGAAGCTAGGGGTTCGCTTACGTAGGCGTGCGTGGGCTAGTTACAGGTTACGCTAAATCGGACAAATAAAAAAGAAAAAGAAAAAGAAAAATAGAAAAGATGGTTACTTAAGACGTTGAAAAGAAATAGAAAACTCAGCTGACGACACAGCCAAACACTAAATGAAACGGGCACTAAACTCCCATCATTATCGCATTAAATCCCCATTTGGCGCCGAGTGAAACTGGTGAAATCTAAACTTCGGTGACCGTGAAAATAACGAAGAAGGTAATAACGGTTACGAGGTAATTTATGACGGGTCGGTGGGGTGGGGTGGGGAGGAAGAGAAAAAAAAAAAGGGGGGGGGGGGGGGGCAGTAATGATACGTGATGCGATTACCGATGTCAAATCAAATCAACGCAGATAAGAAAGAGCACAAGACCAAAATAACTATAGATAATAACACAGAGGAGGGAGAGAGAGTGAGAGAGTGAGAGAGATAAGTGCCGGTAAGAAAGTCAAGGCGAGGTACAGGCAAGTGATAATGGATACAATTCAGGGTCATCAAGCGCACCTTTGTGATTGCTGCCGCCACCACGCCCATGACTACAGGCAATCGGGAAACCACGGGGGAACGACACGATAAGAAAACCCAAAGGGACAAGGAAACAAAGAGGCAGTTAAGGATGACGATTTTTTCTTGTTTACTATAACTTCTAAATGAGACAAAGAAAGAAAAAGACAGGAAAAACCTTCCATATACCCACCGCCTCCCCATCAACGTAAGACTGTGGTGTAGCCTTCCCTCAATACCCCAAACATGGGTGAAAAAAACACGAAAAAGTCATCCTCTCTGTAAACAACAGCCCACTCCCTACTCCCTACTCATAAACCCACCCCGTACTCCTTACCCCTCCCCCCCAACCCACCCCCTCTCACTAATTAGAAAATGTGCTTCCCGGCGGATGAACTGTCGCCTCGAGATGACACGACGAGATGAAGAGGAAAGAGGAAGGCGATGACGAAGATGACGACGAAGAAGACGAGGCAAGAACTCCGCACTCTCGCCTCACGCTGCGACAAGCCCCAGCGAACGGTGCACGCCAAAACAACACGTTTCTTTTCCGCCGATGCAAGGTCAGCCATTGAGAGCTCTTCAACACCAAGGAAAAGAAGATGGAAGAGAAAAGAAAAATAAATAGGAGGAAAGTTGGTTTATTTGCAAGTCTGCTATGAGTCGCTTGCAACATCAAGAGGAGGGAAGGAGAGGGGGGAGGGAGGGAGGGAGAGCAGCTATAATAGCTGATTTCGAAACATAGCAAAACGTTGTTGTCTTGGTGTGTTTCAATTAATTCCACAGGCTTCTAAAAAGAAGAATACCAATATAACACAAAAATGCACGTGCGCACATACACACACGTATCGGAGTGTGCACGTGACTATTTTCCTAATTCAATTCTCTAAAAACTTTCCATACTACTGTGATTAAAAATACCAACATTGATATATAAAACAACGAGTTATACTATAAACAACATGCGATACAAATATAAAGATAGTACATACATTGTCTTAAACCACCAAAGCGAAAAGAAAAGACCACTGCAGGCTAATGGGTATCTTAATTACGTAAGCGTAATTACTACGCAATTTGGCCGAATTTCTACGCAGATGTTCAAGAGCATACGCTAGCGACACGAGGACAACGACAACAAAAAAGTACCTAGGAAACAAGGGGGGAGGAGGGATGTAAAAAACCTATATGTGCAGTAGCAATCTATTAAATGAAAGGCGAGACCCGAGCGCGAGGAAAAGGAGAAACGCTTAAAAAAATATATTTATTCATTAAGTGAACCTGGAGAACAAAGGCCATCGGCCCGCGCTCTCCCTCGCAAAAGATCATGACGTGGAAAAAGTAGCTTTCCCTCTCGCGGCAGGAGGACTTCTTAAAATGCGGAACTCGCCCCCTTTGCCGGCCGACTTCCCAGAGAACCCTTGTTTCACCTGACTTCCTGCTCTTTGCCTGCCGAGTGCGCGTCCCATCCTTTCCCAAGCACGCCGCCCTGCTCCCTGCTGTGTGCAAGCATATTACAGGACCCTCTCCCGGGGCGGCACATCTGCCAGCCACCTTCCTGTGCCATCCATCCGGGGCCCTAACGGCGCTCGCAGCCCCACTATTTAAACCATCCTACGGGGTGACGTCACCGGTGCTTCAAGGCACAATCAATGCCTGCAGCCAGCAATGTAGCTGATTAAGAAGCTCGAAGACAATGAGGTCGATAATGATAATATCCCGCCATCGCAGCAATCAAGGACGCATTGACGGGACACCCGTTAGCTTGCACGAGGTAACAATAGGGTCGACGTCGTACGAGACCATACGCAGAAGCCACGCCACCCCGCCCACCGCCCGACAAAGGGAGCTACCTCGAGCTTGCGGCAGTGATGGGAAGAATAACCCTATCAAAAGGGGGCGATGCTGCAATGACGTGCAACTTCCACAGTCCCACGCTGAGACCAAATTAAACGTGGGAAGCCAAAGATAAACACCAAGAGTGACAGAATGAATGAATAAGAGGAGCGGGATATAGGGTGCCTGCGACCTCCCTTATGCAAATTTACCCACGCATGTAGTGGTGGAAAAATAACGCGTTTTATAAAATGCAAGAGCTCCAAGATGATTTCTTATCCCTCGCCAAAATACCGTAACTCATGCAAATATGCAACTCAATTATGCAACAAGTTAACTATGTAAAGACTACTTTTGGAAGACAAAGTAGATTTAGTGATGGGCGTGGAGAAAATAACCTTTCCTTTAAATAAAAGCGAGCGAGAGGGAGAGAGAAAGAGAGAGAGAGAGAGAGAGAGAGAGAGAGAGAGAGAGAGAGAGAGAGAGAGAGAGAGAGAGAGAGAGAGAGAGAGGGGGGGGGGGGGGGGGTAAGAGAGGAGAGAGGAGAGTTGGTGGCAGCAACAGCAAAGAAATAAGGGCAAATACTTTCTATATCGACACTAAGGACGCATATCGCAGCTTTTCATAATGTTTACTTGACAACGCAACCCGCGTTGCCGTGGGA
>BOPN01011732.1:0-2500 GCA_017312705.2 Penaeus japonicus | reverse complement strand
GCAATAGCAGGCATCAACCGGCCGAGACGCGGCTTATCGACCATTACCCCCGAGAGATACGGCCCGACATCCCAACGGGCGCGGACTCCGTCTTGACAGTTTATGGCAGACGAGGCCATTTTGGACAGCCTTGAAAAATCGCTCAGCTCGCGCGGGCCTGTTTCGAGCACAGTCGACTTGAACTCCCAACGCCCTCGGGGGGGAACAAAGTGACCGCTCGGCAAGGAGTGAGTTTCGGAGCCAGTATTTCTAGCAGAAAACTAGTTTGGCCTCCCACCGTGTCGCTCTAACACCTGGAGGAGTCGCACGCCTTCCACCGCCGACGCCGCTAGCGTGAGAAATGCAGGCGGACGGGGGTGGGGGAGTCGGGGACAAAGAACTAATAAACAGAAGATAAGAACTTGCACAAACTTCGACGGAGAAAGTTTTCAAGCACGGAAACAGACACGCCCTTGCGGATTCTAATGACACGGGACTGTTTTTCCATTACTCCTGAATTGACCTCCTTTGGATAGGCCTTGAACGCGCAAGACAATAGGTCACTACTGTTCAGGAAATACAATCAAATATTCAAGTTTCTGCCGAATTCTGAATGCCAATTACAACGAACATTTAAAATCTTCGGTGAATTCTAATAATAGAACGGCCTGAAACCCGCCGGCGTTTCCTCTCCAAAGGATTGCAACATGACTTTGCAAGCAAGGGCACGGAACATCACGTCATACCCCCACCATCCCAACCCACCTTGGACCCTCTGGTGTCACGCCCGCACCACAATGGCTCATTTATCATACCCACCCACCCGCCCACCTCCCTCTCCTCTGCTGCTTGCCTACTTGTCATCCACTACGTCTACTCCCTCCCCTTTGTTTTCCTCCTATCAGGGCATGTATTCCAAATTGGTCAATGTTCCAGGGAAAGGGGGAGGGGGGGGAGGGGGGTATTACTGCCGTTCCCTCCGCTCCGCCGCTTTCTTGCATCCTCCCTTCGCACGATAGATGACTGGCGACGTCCCCGTGGTGTTCCTCTTACCGATATTACAAACCCAGGACACACACACACACACACATACCAAAAAAATAATGAATTAATTACCATGACTCACCGACACTCAAAAAGCGAGACCCTGCCCTAATTCCCCGCCATTACACCCGACCAACCCTCGAACCCCTGGATTTGCTGGAATCCAAAATGACGCACTGCCTATTCGATCGCTAAACATGCAGCGTGCGAGAAAGCCGACGCCAAATATGACAAGACTGAATATGAACGAAGCTTGTGGATTCAAATGTTAAAATGGATAAAGTGAGAACGAACAATTTCAAAGCGCTACGTTATCATCACTTATACGTTACACCCTCAGATACTACATTATGTTCAGCAGATATGATGTCGGAACGTTAATTACACATCTTTTCCTCAGCCTGAATCTGGAAATGCAGCGCAGGATCGAACGCGGCGAAGGCAGGAGGAGCGGGGCCCGGAGCTAAAGCTGGCAGGGTGTAAGATTCCTCGTCCGGAATCCGACATGCCGGATATTAATACCGATGTAAAATATTCCAGGCCGTCCATCACCTTCTTGCTGATCCCTTCCGTTCCCACGACAAGGCTTAGGCAGGTTTTGCAGCCTTACTTTAAAAGTGAGTTTATGCTCGAGATAAACCCGGCCAACACAGATACCTCTGGAAAGATAACATGCACGTCTGGTTATAACATTCCAGCCGAACACGCCATACGAGTTACCTTGCGCGCACACACATGTAAAAATATATTTTTGTACCTGCATATAACCCTCTAACTTGTAACAAAACGACTTTATTGACAGAGCGTGGATTTCCGCAGAATGCTCATCCGCCAGATAACCACGCACAGGAGGGAAGGGAAGAGCAGCAAGAAAAGAGCGAGACGGAGCGCCCCTCCCCCCCATTCCCCCGTACCCCCGGTAGAGATCTCCAGTAGTCGTGATTAATGGCCAGACTGTCGCGGCTGGACTGGCTACGAGGGGGAGGCTGAGGATAACCCAATATGGCAGACGCAAGCCGTGTCCTTGTGGGCTCAGAGAAACAGACTCAGCCGCAAACACAGACAGGTGACAATTCCGAGCTGGAGCGGAGTACCGCTATCCGAGGGTTGGGATGCGAGCGGTATTATGCCGGTACACTCACCTGGACCAAGGATAACAGGTGCACTGGACGTGGCACACCTGCACCGCGCCAAGGGAACATGACTGGACATTACAAGACAGACCATGATAGGGGTTGGGGTAGGGGGGAGGGGGGAGAGCAGAGAGCAGAGGGAGAGGATGACCGGGTCCGCATACCTGTACATTTCCTTCGGCGAAAGACACTGCTTTGCCGACGGCTGCATTATCTGGCAGAGACACGTACCCATCGCCTTTCGCAAGTATTTTAATATGTAGCTATCGCCGCAACTAAGGAACAATCACGGAAAGAGAAGAAACTAAAAGAAACAAAAAAAAAAAAAAAACCTCACAATATTC
>BOPN01011730.1:0-2500 GCA_017312705.2 Penaeus japonicus | reverse complement strand
AACAATGATAGAAATAATGAATGAGTATTACTGCAATTGCATTAGTAGTTGCGCATACATTCTTATAGAATAAATGCATATTGATAATGGTTAGATGAACAAAAAGATAAACAGAAGATTGGATAATGTAATATAGTAGAACCTCTGGTAAAGCAAGAAAAAATCTAACGGAAGATCGCTTGCCTTATATGAGGGCAGTAAATATATATATATATATATATATATATATATATATATATATATATATATATATATATATATATATGTATATATATATATATATATATATATATATATACATATATATATATGTATATATATATATATATATATATATATATATATATATATATATATATATTATGTATATATATATATATATATATATATATATATATATATATTTATATATATATATATATATATATATATATATATATATATATATATAAAATTTATATATATATATATATATATATATATATATATTTATATATATATATATATATATATATATATATATATATATATATATATATATATATATATATATATATATATCCAGATGTCTTTCAGATAACACATAAAAACGAAAGTAAACACATACCAAAAAAGTTACTAACGTAAAGATAATCAATGAGCTTTTCATCCAATCGCAACTTTTCATTCTTATCTGATATTTCTCAATATTGCTCTTGCCTTATGCAACAGTTCGGCAGAAAGCAATGTTTACGTGTTCCGTTAAAGTAAATTATCTGACATGTTTTCGATACCAGACTTTGATTTCTTCCAGGCTAGCAAAGGCTTGCACATTGGTTGCATGCAAAATATCTGAAGATTTTTAGGAATCTGTGTTCCTTTAATAGAGATGGACGCACGGAGAGAGAGAGAGAGAGAGAGAGAGAGAGAGAGAGAGAGAGAGAGAGAGAGAGAGAGAGAGAGAGAGAGAGAGAGAGAGAGAGAAAGAGAAAGAGAGAGAAAGAGAGAGAGAGGGAGAGAGAGAGAGAGAGAGAGAGAGAGAGAGAGAGAGAGAGAGAGAGAGAGAGAGAGAGAGAGTGAGTGGAGGCAGCGTAAATATAACGCAAAGTGATTCAACACAGGGCATAACATGGTGATATGTACCATTACATTTTACAGCAGTGAAAGCGTGTCTTCGTTTATTAGTTTGGATTCTTCAACTCAGTCTCCGACTCAAACAAGGCGTTCGGGAAATGTATTTATTTGACTGATAACAGAAAAAGTAGAAAAGGGTATCGAATGTGTATGCACGAAAGGAGAAGATGGGACACAGATTTCCATCACTGGTCTAAAAATCATGAACCTCACACTCATCCCTTATCAGGGTAACAATGCTGTAGATGCTAATGATACTGTTTGAACCTACACAGCAATTCAGTGTGAGAAAACGGATTCAGTGAAAAATAAAGCTCACGTGCAGAAAATGCTTAGGTTGGCTCCTTCACTATGCTGCCCTGCTTGTTAACTTGAAACAAAGTAATTGTGTGCCGTTTTCCCTCTTGCTCTATGCAGTGTTGCTTGTACTACAGGCAGCTCAGTGTAAATTAGGGTAGAGGCACCAGAAAGAAGGATACAGAGAGACAAGTCCTTCCCACACCATACTTTGTCCTGTCTGACTTCGACCACACTATCTCAATCTCTTTCTAAGTCAGCCAAGGTTTTTCACAACTGCAGCTATGGGATTACGCCATCCCTAGTACTACTTACATAATGCCAGATCTAATGTGCGGTTCGCCGTTTGTCACGATTACTTATTCCGTTTACAAAGGCGACATATGTGCCTCTTCATAAGTGTACAAAGACGGTTTTCAGCTTAGCTAACATCGTGTCATCAGGCAATCTGTGCGTACGAGAAAGAGTTTTGAAGGGGGAGAGTAGGGTACATGTACAGTATAAATAGGTTGATATATATATATGTGTGTGTGTGTGTGTGTATATATATATATATATATATATATATATATATATATATATATATATATATATATATATACATATATATATATATATATATATATATATATATATATATATATATATATATATATATATATATACGTGTGTATATATATATATATATATATATATATATATATATATATATATATATATATATATATATAAATATGTATATATATATATATATATATATATATATATATATATATATATATATATATATATATATATATATTTATATATATATATATATATATATATATATATATATATATATATAAATATGTATATATATATATATATATATATATATATATATATATATATATATATATATACATATATATATATATTTATATATATATATATATATATATATATATATATATATATATATATATATATATGTTTATACATATATATATATATATATATATATATATATATATATATATGTTTATACATATATATATATATATATATATATATATATATATATATATATATATATATATATATTATA
>BOPN01011729.1:12500-14667 GCA_017312705.2 Penaeus japonicus | reverse complement strand
ATATATACATATATACATACATATGTATGGATTTGTGTGTGTGTGGACATATTTGTCCACAAGTATATTCGTACAGCCTTTATTAAATGCAAACACACACACAGGGTCCCTTTATAGGAGTCCCTTGGTCTCTAAGATTCGTGTGTTTGATGCTTGCCTGATATTGCGTTTGGAAGTCAGAAGCCTTTGTAGCCTTGCTCAAAAGAGGAAGATGCATATGCGTATAAATACATATGTACGATCATATATAACTCCATGCATACACCTCTGTATGTATATATAGGAATGCGTATGTAGACGAACGTGTATATTCTTATGTATATGTTTACAGTGGATATGGAAGTATGTGTGTTTGTATTTCCTAATGGACATAACCCTGTACGTGGAAATGATGCAGGAAGATGCAATTGCCATAAACTTACAGTTCACATTTCCTTCGGTGTAGTAACACATCACGGAACATTGGCGAAGGTTATGCTGATCGCTTGTTTTCTCTTTTGATTTTTTTTTTTTCTTTCTTGATGTCCTAGATGTAAAAAAAAAGAAAAAAAAATCAGAAAATGCTTCAACATTTCTCTCTCTCTCTCTCTCTCTTTCTCTCTCTCTCTCTCTCTCTCTCTCTCTCTCTCTCTCTCTCTCTCTCTCTCTCTCTCTCTCTCTCTCTCTCTCTCTCTCTCTCTCTCTCTCTCTCTCCTGATTTGATTCGCTGAAAAAGATCGTTTGACTTCTTCTCGGAACCTGTTGAAAAAGTGGATAGAAAATTTCCATGAAAAGTATAGATGCGACGATAATAAAGATAATAGTATTAATGATGATGATAATAATGATATGATAAATGTAATAATATGATGATAATGATAATAGTAATGATAACAATATTAATAATGGTAATAAAAAATGATTACAAAAATGATCATAAAAAATAATATAAAAGAAGATAAAAAAGATGATGATAATAGTAACAATGATAATAATAATTTTGGAATATCGAACGTAAAAGAGAACGATTTCTTTTCACTGAAAAATATTTTCCTGACAAGAAAATTGTGCGTGTGTGTGTTTGTACAAAAACGTCCCGAAGGAAATCAGAAGATGAAAAATGTTTTTTTTTTTTTTCTAACAATATTTCAAATGAGGGAAAGAAGAGATGGATAAAAAAGGGTAACATACAAGAAATAATAGATTGGAAGAGCTCCAATGTAACACTCTAATTCTCTCTCTCTCTCTTTCTCGCACTGTTAAAGATATTCTTTATCCTGCTCCTCCTCTTTCGCTCTCGCTCTCTCTCTCTCTCTCTCTCTCTCTCTCTCTCTCTCTCTCTCTCTCTCTCTCTCTCTCTCTCTCTCTCTCTCTCTCTCTCTCTCTCTCTCTCTCTCTCTCTCTCTCTCTCTCTCTCTCTCTCTCTCTCTCTCTCTCTCTCTCTCTCTCTCTTCTCTCACTATTGAAGAAATTCTTTATCCTGCTATTCCTCTTTCGCTATCGCGTTCTCTCTCTCTCTCTCTCTTTCTCCCCCCTCCTCGCTCACTCTGCACTTCCATCTTTCCATCAGTCTCATTCCTTCTGTGTATCAAAACGAATCACATAAATCTAGAATAACTAGAACTTGAAACATATTTCTTCTCGTTTCCCAGTTATCTTCATTACGGCGCGCGAGGAAGGAGGCGGACTGGAGATGGAATACAAGGTCCAAGACAACTCACAAGGGTTGTGAAAGATTCGGGTCAACAGTGTATGTATACAACATGCATGTACACCGACTCAAACATATACGGATACGCATGCAAACACACCACACACCTACATATACACACACACACACACACATACACACACACATACACACACACACGCACACACACACAAACACACACACACGCAAACACACACACACACACTTATAGATACATTCACATATACATAAAGATACACACACACACACACATAAGCGCGCACGTTCACCCACACATGCATTGCACACTTTCATACTGATAGATGGCATAAGTTATTATTGATAATGCTATTATTATAATATTTATTATTTTCATCACTGAGGGGAGCTCTCGTAGTTGATTTCCTTATGCTCATATTTATTAGTAAATTGGTTTGTGAATAAGGTGCTAGTGAATATTTAAGTGTGGGTTGGCTATGGCCCAGGGAATAGATGATT
>BOPN01011729.1:0-5000 GCA_017312705.2 Penaeus japonicus | reverse complement strand
AGTTCTCTGGTATTTGAAGGTCAACAGGGTATCGCATCCATCAGAGCAAGTATGAACTTAAAAATAACTTCCATCCTTGATAAATTCAATATCAAAATATAAGGCCATATTTCTTATTATCCATTATCCTTATTTTTCATGTTAAGATCTGTTTAGTTTTACGTGTTGCCACACACGATATGTACAAATAATATGACGGCGATAAATCTATTGCTTAATTTGTAGCATTTGCAGGAAGAAGTCCTTTGATAAATTCAGTGCATAAAATGATGTTCAATAATGTTCACGTTATTATCAAGACTAATGTATTTAGTAGATCTTTGCTCAAGTCATCTCCTTCGGTTAATAATATTACACAATCAGAAAGCAATGTGACACATGCCATCCAGACCCCACAATCGTGTGTATGTATTTGAGTGTGTGTTTGTATTTATGGTGAAAATAGGATTCCTAATAATTTCTCAATTGAAGAAAAGTTTCAGCGGCCTTGTATATATGTTTTATTTACAAAAGAGAGGTAAGATATATCTGCAGCAAAAAGGCAGAACGCATTAACTCCAAAATCCATGTTTTGAAAAAAATCGATGTTTAAAGGTTTGGCTGCATGTATATTTACTCCTATCATTGTTATCGATATACAAAATTGACCATACCTTTATTGACATTCAGACACCATGATGGTTGTATCAAAATCCGTCTTTAAATGACGATTTCACAGATACCAAATTCATAAAAATCGCATTTTTGGACTTAATGCGTTCTGCCTTTTCACTGCAGATATGCTGATATTACATTCATATCCCAGATCTTCACTTGGTTTCACTTTTGATCAGAAAATCGCTATTCTCGGCCACTGTGCTCCTGTTCACCCCCGTCGCGATGTATGGAGCATTCATTATCTTTCCTTTTGTGTTTATACATTCCCTCGTGGATCACTTTGACTCCCTTCCAGTCCAGTAGTTTCATCTGACACCTTGACGCTGTGAGGTCTGTGGTGAAGGACTTCATCTCGTGTCCTGTTGGCTGATTCTGGTGCTGAAGTCGCGTCCTTTTCGCCGGTGTGACAAAGGATGTTATGCTGGAAAAGAAGAAGAAAAGAAAAAGAAGGGAGGGAGGAAGAGGAATAAAAGAATAGAGAAAATAGCAGAGAAGATATAGAAGGGAATGGTTGAATAAGAAAAGTAAGAAACGTAAGGAGAAAAAAGAGGTAGAAGATAAAAAAAAAATGGAGAAAAAGAATAAAACAAAGACACAACCGCTTGAAGACAGCCTCCTGTGGCGGTTGGTGTCGAGGCCAACGTGTGCTTTGAACTGCACTCGTAATACCTCGGATCTGTCGCCTTCCAACTGCATTTTTCTTTCTTCACTTAAAGTCTCAATTTCCGAAATGGATTCCTATTATTTTTTTCCTTCTTTTTCCTTCTCTTTCCTGTTCTTCTTCTTCTTACCACTTCGTCTTCTTCTACTTCCTCTTCTTCTTCTTCTTCTTCTTACCACTTCGTTTTCTTCTTCTTCTTCTTCTTACCACTTCGTCTTCTTCTACTTCCTCTTCTTCTTCTTCTTCTTACCACTTCGTTTTCTTCTTCTTCTTCTTCTTACCACTTCGTCTTCTTCTTCTACTTCTTCTTCCTCTTCATCGTCTCAATTTCCGAAATTACTTTCTCTCTCTTCCCTCCACTTCGTTTTTTTTTTCTCTTTCTCTCTCTCTCACTTTTCTTTTCTTTCGTTCTCTTTCTTTCTTTGGCTGAAGATGTATTTGGGGATGACGTGGAGAGGTCTACGAAACGATATCGGAGATTCGAAGAGGAGTGAAAAGAAGATTAATTTTATATACAGACAGATGAATGGTAAACCAATCCACCACTTAATAAGTTGATGGAGAAGTCGATCACGTGGACGCAGTAGCTCGCGTCTATTGATTTTAAAATCGTGTACTTCGAATAATAAACAAAGATATTACGTCGCTTTACCAATCAAATCGAATGTTGATCTTCATTGCCTCGTTTCATGTACTTATGAAAGCTGCGCATGACGAGGTGTTTCTGTTCTCCTCCGTCGCGATGTGTGCAACTTTCATGGAAGTTTTTGAGGTGACAGACTTCAGCTTCAAAAAAAGGATGAAAGGATGACCCCCTTTAATCCTGCATGATATTTGTTCAAGTAAAAGCGGAAGGAAAATGTAACATACTCTGATGTTAGATATAGATTATCCTTTGCAATTTCTAACTTTCATGGTTACATTTTTTTTAACTGCATCAGTTACCCAATAAAGACTTAGGAACGGTAAGGAAACCTTTGATGTCATTTGCTTGCCTTCGTCATCTACACAGGCATGAGAGAAAAAAGGCAATTAATTCATGTTTTCCTTCTTGTGATTATCAGTATATATCTTCTATTTGTTAATTCAAAGGCAAACTTCTTGTGGCATAGAGCATACTTAACATTCATTGGATAATACTGAACCTAATCGGAGAAGTGAAGCTATGTCATATCACGTCAGGTTTTACATTTAGTGTGTGTGTGTGTGTGTGTGTGTGTGTGTGTGTGTGTGTGTGTGTGAGTGTGTGTGTGTGTGTGTGTGTTTGTGTGTGTGTGTATGTGTGTGCGTGTGTGTGTGTGTGTGTGTGTGTGTCTGTGTTTGTGTGTGTGTGTGTGTGTGTGTGTGATAAGGAACTGCAGTTCGCGCCTCGAAATAGAAAATGTATTGAATTCAGAATTACAGGCGAGTGAATTAATGTTAACACAAGCATGATATTAACGATATGAATACAATAGTTATAAAATATGGTGAATAGGAATGTAATACGTATATATGTAATGCTGAGAGCAGATGTTGGTCCGAGAGAAAGGCATTATGATCTGAACTTGGAGTCTCTGACTTTATTTCCATATTCATATATATTCTATCTCTTCATTTTCACCGGAGATAATTGACCTTATTTTCAACGTCTGTATTCAGAATGATGATCACAATCAAGTATTTCTGAACGGGAAATATATATATATATATATATATATATATATATATATATATATATATATATATATATATATATATATATATATAGATTAATAGTGCTTACATAAATCGATCCGTGCATACAACATACATACATGGATACTTACATATTGACTTGCATATATCGATACGTAAATTGCTACATACGTACATCAATCCATGCATAGCTCATACGCACATGGTTAGATACATAAATACTACATACATAGATCGAAGCATAAGTTCTTCATACATCATTACTAACTCTGTTTGATGGTACGAAGTCATATGATGTCCACTGTATCGTGATATTCGTAAAACCATGTATTATTTCGAGGTTTTCTAAAATGTTTGCAAGTGATTGATTTATTTACTTCTGTCTACACGTGTGCAACTTGAAATAAGTTTTTTTTTTCACTTATTCTGATCAAGTGATTCAGTGATTTATTCATTTACATTAATGTATATGTATAGAACTAATTGTCTTCGTAGAACTTTCCTTGTCATTCCCATAAACAAACTTTGCCAAATACATCATGTTAAAGAAGAAAAAGAAGAGGAAGAAGAGGTAGTAGAAGGGGAAGAGGAAGAAGATGTAGAGGAAGGAGTTGAAGAAGGGGAAGAAGAAGTAGAAGTAGAAGAAAAAGACGAGAAAGAAGAAGTATTAGTAGTAGAAGAAAAAGAAGAAGAGGTAGAAGAGGATGAAGAAAAAGAAATAGAAGAAGAAGAAAAGGAGGAGGGAAAAGAGGACGAGGAAGACGATGAAGAGGAAGAAGAAGTAGAAGAAGAAGACGAAGTGGTAAGAAGAAGAAGAAGAAGAAGAAAACGAAGTGGTAAGAAGAAGAAGAAGAAGAGGAAGTAGAAGAAGACGAAGTGGTAAGAAGAAGAAGAAGAGGAAAGAGGAAGAAGAAGAAAACGAAGTGGTAAGAAGAAGAAGAAGAAGAGGAGGAAGTAGAAGAAGACGAAGTGGTAAGAAGAAGAAGAAGAAGAAGAGGAAAGAGAAAGAAAAAGAAGGACAAAAAATAGTAGGAATCCATTTCGGAAATTGAGACTTTAAGTGAAGAAAGAAAAATGGAGTTGGAAGGCGGCAGATCCGAGGTATTACGAGTGCAGTTCAAAGCACACGTTGGCCTCGACACCAACCGCCACAGGATGCTGTCTTCAATAATGATGGTTGTAATGATGATGATGATAATAACAATGATAGTAATGGTGATAATGATAATGGTGATGATGATACAATGATAGTAATATTGATGATAATAATGATGATGATGATAGTAGCAATAATATGATGATAATAATGACAATGATAATAATGATGATGATGATAGTAACAATGATATGATGATAATAGTGATATTGATAATAATGATGACAATAAACATAATGATAATGAAAAAATATATTGATAGAAATATTGATAAGATAATGATAGAGATGATGGTATTAATGATTATAGTAATGTCCATAATGATACTGACAATAATGATAATGATAAAATAATGGCAATTATGATAAGGATAATAATGGTAGCAATAGTAGTTATATTAACGATAATTTATATGATAACAATATCTACGATAATGATAGAAATTAAAACAATAATGAGAAGAATCATTAAATCAATCATTTCATCGACAGTATATAATTGATTTCCCTTAATTAATATCAGTACAATCATCATCTCTATCTTTAGCATCAGTAGCATCATCACCTCATCATTCTATCATCATTTATTCCATGTTTACAGTTCTATCTCCATCCATCATCTTTCTCGACCTCATTCATCACATTTCTCAAAAAAAAAAAAAAAAAAAAAAAAAAAAAAAAAAAAAAAAAAAAAAAAAAAAAAAAAATGTTTCTCTCTTATCAGCCATTCGTTTATTCTCCAATTTTCCTCATAACCTTCCTCTGCTTGCGTAAAGGGATGGATTCGTGTTTGAGGATATGATAAAAATGATAATGATAAGGAGAGTGACATGATGATGATGATATATAT
>BOPN01011728.1:12500-14669 GCA_017312705.2 Penaeus japonicus | reverse complement strand
GGTGGGCACTGCGTTGGGTAAGGACCAAGCTCAGATCGAGTCAACACTCGTTGGCACATTCTCCCACGAGTCAGCACAGGCTGACACAGGCGGGCTCGCCTCAGTGCATATAAGCCCGGCGTAGCATCTGCTCCGCAAATCTGGCTTATCCTTATCCTTGCATAGGCCTACTCGGTAGTTCCCACTATTCGCCTGCCGAGGTAAGGTTGTTTCTGCGGGATTGTTATCGCGGGTGTGAAAAAAAAGATATTTGGTTATGTGAAGTAATGATGGTTTCTATTACTATTTTATTTGTGATAATTTATAACTTATATGTTGTTCATATCAATTAACAGGACTCTACTCCAGCCAAGGGCCGGGCAGAGAGACGTCCACTTTGGTTCCTGATTGCTGACCCAAATCAGAGACCAGCAAGATACAAGACTGACAATGATTTAATTTGGTTTAGGGGTTTATTTGGTGCTCAAGTCGGCGAGACATATATAGCCACTTGAGGGGGAACTGTGTTTCGGCGTTGAGTTATTTTTATTTACATGTGTGGAAAATTTACGCAATAAAGCAAAGAAAAGTCAGTGAAATTTTATTTTCTACCCAGATCTGTAATTCTGAATATATACCTATATCCTAGAACCTTGACAATATATATATATATATATATATATATATATATATATATATATATATATATATATATATATATATACATATATATATATATATATATATATAAATATATATATATATGTATATATATATATATATATATATATATATATATATATATATATATATATATATACATATATATATATATATTTATGAGTGTGTGTGTGTGTGTGTGAGTGTGAATATCTGCCTGTCTGTGTGTGGTGTGTTTGTCTATATGTTTGTGTATATGTGCATACACACAGCGCTGAAAATGCTAATAAAATTCCTTAAAGGCAACTCAGCACGCACCGCCAGACATTGCTAGCCCTAGAATCTCTGCAGGAATCCAAGAGACATCTCGGAGATGTGTCAAGAAATTCCAAGTCTTACCTTTGCAATATGCAGGTCCTTTTGAATTTCCTTGTTTCCTCCGAGATCCTTCAAATCTGCAACGACCTTGAGTTTCCTTGAACATTCATTCATGGAACTGTATATAGATTATAGTATATAACTGATATAACAAGAGAATTATAGCTTTTCGTAAAATGTGAAAAAAATGTGATATAAAGTGTAATAATAGATACTGGAATCGAGTAATATAGATTAAAGCAAAGTAAAAATAGACGAAAGTATAGTGATACAAGTTAGCTAGATCTTTCTTTTTGACGAGAGAAAAGAATAGTAAGAAACAGGACACGCGAGAGATTTAGAATGATATGATATAATAACTAAATATAATGTACCTTTATAACTGACTTAGGCAAATATGATATAGAATAATGTAGGGAGATGTCCTGTGAATATAAGCTAAGAAAATGACTCAATCAACCATGATTTTTTTTCCCATTAGCTGACATGCGAATGGTAGAGAAATATTTTTTTTTTTTCTTTTTTCTTTTTTTTGGCTTGAAGTTTTCTCAATATTTGTCTTATATTCTGTCGACTTTATATCTTTCTGTGTATTGTCCTTAATCCTTCTTTGCTAATTGCATCCTCTGTCTTTTATTTTTTTCTTCAAATTATTCCTTACATAATTTTTTTTTTTAGTATAATCATCGCTTCTATCATCCTTCAAGCATTATTATTCGATTTCTTTTTTCGTTCCTTTCCTTTTCTCATCTCAACGTCATCAACATCTTTTCAAGATTAAGGCTTCATCTCTTTCTTCCACAATCTATGGTTCAAAGGAGGCGCACTTTCCCCACCAACAGATGAAAGGAAAGTCGGTTCTTCAGAAACTAAGCTAGTTCCTAATTAATGGAGAGTAGAGTGCTTGATTACATGTCATATAAAGGGACTATTCCATGGTACGGTTCCGTAGAGAGAAAGGAGGTCAAGAAAGAGAGAGAGAGAGAGAGAGAGAGAGAGAGAGAGAGAGAGAGAGAGAGAGAGAGAGAGAGAGAGAGAGAGAGAGAGAGAGAGAGAGAGAGAGAGAGTGAGAGAGAGAGAGAGAGAGAGAGAGAGAGAGAGAGAGAGAGAGAGAGAGAGAGAGAGAGAGAGAGAGAGAGAGAGAGAGAGAGA
>BOPN01011727.1:12500-14677 GCA_017312705.2 Penaeus japonicus | reverse complement strand
TATACATATATATATATATATATATTATATATATATATATATATATATATTATATATATATATATATATATATATATATATATATATAAATATATGTATATATATATATATATATATATATATATATATGTATATATATTTATATATGTATAAATACATAAGTGCGAAACCCAGCGAGAATGATGTGATAAAAATGGCCCACAGAGAAGAGCGCCAATTGGCAATCTGTATCACCTCGGGGCAACACGCACCCGTGGTTAGCGAGTGGTAAATTAAAGAGATTAATCTAATCCCATAACATCCACCTTTGATACAAGGACCTGTTAGTACACCAAGGGCTTCCAATATTTAAATACACTACACCAGATAAAATAATTCATATGATCGTGCTTTCTTTTGCTCTCGTCATATCATTATCATTGTGGCGTTTTCGCTGATGTGGAGAGAGAGGTCCATATAAATGAAAAAGAAGAAAAAAACTCGCAAGCGTGAAATGAAGTTCGCCGCCTTCACATCGTGTGATTTATGACGTTCATTTCAAGCAAGATTTAAAGGGCGAAGCGGGTGAAAATAATGAAGCTGACAGCATGATTAAGCTACCCCAGAGGCTGCCGAATGTGATAGTCTATATCTACACAGAGAGGCATGTATACACACGTACATATACAAATAGACATATACGCATACATTTTACACACACACCCACACACATATATACACGCACACGCACACGCACAAGCCCCCCCCCCCCCCCTACACACACACACACTAAAAAATACAAATCAACACACACATTCACACATAAATCATGGTTTACTTCTGAGTGTAACGAGCGTATTCACAGGAAAGAAAAAGCTAATCAACTTTGGTCTCCCACTCGTACTGGTGTAAATTGAGGGAATTACTGTCGCACATGCAGATCCGCAAAACAAGTTTATAGGATTGCAGGGCTGAACTACATTAAATCACTTAAAAAAAGAAAAAATAATTACAGTCACATAACCTCACGAACTCATAATTCGTGGGATTCTATGAAGTCTGTTTCATTTGGCTGAGACCAATCACTAAATCGATGGAATGGGACTTCAGCTTTATATTAAGATTAGAAAGCTGGATGTTTTTTTTTTTTTTTTTTTTTTTTTTTTTATAAGCCTTTTCTCTAGCAAGCCCGGAAATAGGGATGTTGTATGACACTTGTTTTCCCAAACCTTCTTAAACACCTTTTGTAATCAAAGTCACATTAGCTGTCCAAGCCATTAGGTGAATTAGCCTCGTATGGCGTTAATGATTCCCAGCGTATATGTCCTCTCATTCTAAAAAGTATTGCCATAATTGGGGTCTTCAAATGACTGCTATTTTTCTAACTTCATCCGAAAATGTAGTTTTTTTTTACGTTTTGCACGACCTCTAAAGTTTGCTAGCTAAACAAAGAACAAAACTATGTATTATTTAACATCGTATCAGATCTAGTCTTCCCGGAATGTAGGTTCGGAGTATAGCTTTGTATTAGTTTTCTCCTTTCTCTATTTATGTATGTATTCAACCTTTTCAACCCTTTTCATGTTAACTCTGGTGGTTCCACAGGGAAATGTACTTGGCCCCCCTTTTCGTATTCATTCCAAGAGAATGATAAGCAAGCCGCCTTTCCTAATTGGATAATCAATGCTAATGATACCTCTTTACATTGTGGTCCCACTGATCCCCAGAGAAGACCATCTGTGGCTAATCAGTTGAATGAGGATCTAAGTTGGATTTTCCTCAACGTACGGACATGAAGTTCAAGCCATTTAAAAACGAACACTATAATCTTTGGTCATTCACAAGTTGTCTATCCCCCTTCACCCAGATATCACAATTGACAACCAAGTTATTATTTCTTGCAGCTCATTTAAACTACTTGGGTTGATACTGAACTATAGATTGCGACTCACATTACCCAAATTACTTTTTTTATTTCTCATATAGCTAGTCTGAAAATTATATATAATACAAAAGTGTTTTTAAACAGTACTCATTCCTGTCTTGCCTCATTATGTGTATTCTGGCCCAGTATGGATGTTAGCCATTTTGTCTAACCTTAAGCTTTAATTTCATTAATTTAATTCGATTGATTTCTTATCACCTAGCCTTAAAATCATGGACACTTCATTGGCCATTTCTTTAGGTCCTCAGTAACC
>BOPN01011727.1:0-5000 GCA_017312705.2 Penaeus japonicus | reverse complement strand
GGGAGGGAGGAAGGGAGAGAGGAAGGGAGTGAGAGAGAGATTCCATTTCATATCTTGTACATGTTATACCCCTTCTCTTCTTCCCCTCACACCCCCTCCCCCCCTCCCGCTCCCCCTCCCCGCGACATTCCTCTCAGAAGTCGGCGAAAAGTTGTCGCGGAGGCTGCTTGCACCAGCATCCGGCGCGAGAGGGGGCGAACGAAATATGCTGAGAACTGCCGCAGCATCTCTATCTCTGTCTGTCTCTTTATTTGTCCCTCCCTCCCTCCCTCCCTCCCTTCTTCCTCTTTCTCTCATTCTCTTTATTTTTTTTTAGGGAGGGAGGGAGAGGGAGAGGGAGAGGGAGAGGGAGAGGGAGAGAGAGGGGGGGAGGGAGGGAGGAAGGGGGAGAGGGGGAGAGAGGGAGGGAGAGGGAGAGGAAGAGAGAGGGGGGAGAGAGAGAGGGAGAGGGAGAGGAAGAGAGAGGGGGGAGAGAGAGAGGGAGAGGGAGAGGGAGAGGGAGAGGGAGAGAGAGAGGGAGAGGGAGAGGAAGAGAAAGGGGAGAGAGAGAGAGAGAGAGAGAGAGAGAGAGAGAGAGAGAGAGAGAGAGAGAGAGAGAGAGAGGAAGAGGGAGAGAGATACTTGCGGGTGTCTGGTCGCGGCAGTGGGATACACAACATATCCAAGTTTCTGTCACAACACTGATACATTTCCAGTAAGAAATGTGGGTGAGGGGGGAGGGGGGTAGGGGTGGTAGGTTTCTTAACCCCCCTCCCCCTCTCTTCCCAATAGAAAAATAAAAAAAACAATATTTACATACCGGCAAAGTAAACAGGAAGTGTTTATTTGAATATGACTTTCGCAGCGTCGAGAGCCATTAGAAATTTCGTTTAAAAAAAGGGGAAAGTTTGCTGTCTGATTGGTCGGAAATGAGCTTTTAGGAAAACTATTAATTCTTTGAACTCTAAAACGCCTTATTTCTGGAGCGCACTCTCTCACTCTCTCTCTCTCTCTCTCTCTCTCTCTCTCTCTCTCTCTCTCTCTCTCTCTCTCTCTCTCTCTCATAAATATATGAAGATACATGTATAATATATGTATATATGATACATACATGATAGATAGATAAATAGAGATATAATATATATATATACATATATATAAACATACATACATTCATACATACATACATACATATATATCCATATATATGTATATATATATATCCATATATATACATATAAATACATACATATAGAGATTGCTTACGCCTGATGAGGAACTTTCTTTAAAAAGTTCGAAACGTCGCGAGTTTTTCCTTTCAATTTGTGGGAGTGTTTTATTAACTCTGTTATGTGCACGTTACTGTGTTTGTGTTTTTTTGTGATTCATATATAACGAAATATATATATATATATATATATATATATATATATATATATACATATAAATTTCGTTATACTGTATATACATATAATATATATATATATATATATATATATATATATATATATATATATATATATATATATATATATATATATACATATAAATTTCGTTATACTGTATATATATATATATATATATATATATATATATATATATATATATATATATATATATATATATATATATATATACATATAAATTTCGTTATACTGTATATACATATAATATATATATATATATATATATATATATATATATATATATATATATATATAATATATCGTTCTATATATATATATATATATTGTTATATATATATCGTTATACATATATATATAGTTATATATAAGGAGTGAGTGAGTTCTATACTGTGGTATCAGTCCTCATATTGGCCCAACAATTACATTTGCTCTGTTAATAACGGCGGTAATAATTAAGACGTTATAGCTGTGGGTCCCTATGCCATTGTCTAGGCTGACTGGCAACTTGGAAGATCAAACTAGCTCTATTAAGATCGGAGGCATTGTCGACAAAGAACTCCACTTCTGTAGTGGTGTCCCATATGAGAGAGCCTTCTATCACGAGGTCAAAACATACCATATAATCACCCTTACTGTTGTCAATTCCCAACAGCAACTATAGGACATATACAGATGACGTCATGCAGTCGGTTACCACATCCATCCTACAGCAACGACTACCTCAAACAACTGGACAAGTAATTAAAAGTAAGGAAGCCTTAAAACTGAAGACCAACCTTGAAGTCAGTTATTCTCCCAGCAGCAAAGATCTATCTCCCAGAGAGAACTAACATCAATTACCCGTGAGAGGGCAGACTGTTAGAGATCAAAGCAACGACTCAGACTTCCTTAGACATGCAAAGGAACGGGAAATCTTCGGTTAAAAGACTTTGAGAAAGATGGAAAGGTCAGTCCTGTCTTTAGCCAAGCCATTGTACTAGAGTATCCCCTCTACCATTGAATGCGATCAGCAGGAAATCCCATATATTTGCATCGTATTAGATCAGAGTGGCTGACGAAAACAGAAGGAGATCGGTAGGGAAGTCTTATTCCACCTTTACTCAATTTCTTCCTTTCTTTTTTTCGTTATCTTAACTATCTATTCTATTTCGTTCCATGCTCGTAATTGGCTTCCTACTGTCTTTCTCTCCTTACCCATCTATATTCATATACACATAACAATCTATTTATATATTTATTTATATAACTGTTCATCTCGCTTTGTCTGCTGACCTAAATCCAAAGCCTTCTCATCACATATTATACCCTTCTTATTCATGATACCCTTATTTTCAAGACGTCCCTCGACCATCTTATCTAACAGAATTATCGAATCATAATGGCATCAGGCCCTCGCTAATCCCTCGTTTATTGCTCATTAGCTGCTCATCAACACCAAATGATGCAGAATAAGAACGCTTTCAAAAGGACAAAATCTGATAAAAGTTGATAAATTTGGCGGGAACGACGGATCATATTTCTCCCTACGTTTTCTATGACGCGAGGGTTAGCTTCACCGGGATTAAGAGAGAAAGTCCTCGGTTCGTTATCGAAGTCGTTCAAAGTTGCGGTGTTATGTTAATGACGTCGGGTTATTTCGAAAATGAGATTAATGAGGGATTATCGGGAATTTATCGAATTATGATAGTTAGCGTAATGAGACGATGGATCAGCGCCATTCAGCGTAATCGCTAACGTTATTATGTTCCTTGTTTGTGAACTTTCTATATTTTCGTTATCGAGGTTCTGGCAGGATTCCAGCTTTAATTAGTCTTGTATGTTTTGTTATTCATAAATATTCTCATTCGTATATTCGGTAATTTTACTCACCCGTTTGGTTTTATTCACGTGCTCATTGATTCACTATTTTTCATAAGATACCCTTACTCACATACTAATTTTTATTCATTATTCGATGTAACTCAAACCGTCTCATTCCTCACACAGTTACTCACATCTCACACTCAAATCGCATTACCACAGTCACTTCTTACTCATCTTCGTTCCTCATCTCCCCCTCACCCCTTAGCTTCCACCTACCCCCTTCCCTCCCTCCCTTTCTGTGCCTCCTTCAATTTCCCCTCAAAGCCCCCCCCCCCCTACCCCTCACCCTCACTCTCAATTTCATTCTTTCGTCCTTCCCATTCCACTCACCCCTCTTCTCCCTCCCTCGCCCCCTTCCAACCTTCCCTCACCCATCCCCCCCCCCCCCCTCCCTTCATCATCTCACCCTCCCCTATCCCTCCACTCTCCCTACCTTCCCCTCTCATCTCCTATCTCCCTATCTTCCTCCCCCCTCCCTCCCTCCCCCCTCCCTCCCTCCCCCTCCCCCCCCTCTCTCTCTCTCTCTCTCTCTCTCGTCTCCGCCCCCCCCCCCTCCCAAACTTTCCATCCCCCTCCCGACCCTCCACCCCCCTCCCCCCTCCCGTCTCTCGTTGAAAGAGATAAATGACAGTTTTCCTACAGACGAAGATGTATTGTGGTGAGAGTAACAGTCGCTGATCCAACTCAAGATATATTAACAAGATCTTGGAGCGCCATTGACGTATTGGAATGGGAACGGAGAAGATAAGAGGCAAGAGCGAGAATAGGAGAAAGAGAGGAGGAGAGAATTAAGAGAAAGGGAGAGACAAAGAGAGAGGAAGATGAAGAGGTGAGAAGGAGAGAGAAATGTGTGGAAAAGAGTGAAATGGGAGAAGAGAGAGAGAGAGAGAGAGAGAGAGAGAGAGAGAGAGAGAGAGAGAGAGAGAGAGAGAGAGAGAGAGAGAGAGAGAGAGAAAGACAAAGGCAACAAGAGAAACAGGTAGGTAGACAGAAATGCAATTCACACCACGCCATGTCTCAGTATCACAGGATATCAAAATTGTAGAATTCAAATGGAATGGCATCATTTTTTAACAGGAGACATGCGTAGTGTATCAAATTCTACATCAATATTCATTTACAACACTCAAGCTTCTAACACAGGAACTTCAAATATACAATTTGGGTGAAATACCCATCAAGACTTTTAATAAAAGGCTGGAGCTGAAAAAAAAACGCTAACCTCAGTAGTGAAGGAGAATTAAATATATGTTTGGAAAGAGAATGAAAAGGAAATTATATGTGGAAAGAAAGAGAAAGAGAAACATGCTCGGGAGAAGAATAAAGGACAAGAAAAAGCAAAATTAAAAATACATAGTTGTCACCATCCATAGCGATAGAGATTACGATAAAAAAGGGAAGATGATGATAACAAAACAGCAGCAGCAATGACAATAATGATTATAATTAGTGATAAGGAGATAATCATCATTATAACTATTTTATGGTAGGAGAGAGAGTAACCGAAAAATAATTTGTTATCAGAACTTTGTAGACAGATCTTGATCAAACACTCTCGTAATTGAAAATTTCCATATAAGAACCATTTCACAGGGAGAATGATTAAGGAACACCATTAATTCGATTGACAAGAAAAGTCTCTTTCACCCTCCCTCCCTCCCTCCTTCCGCTCTCTCTCCTTCTCCCTCTCCATCTCCATCTCTCTCTCCATCTCTCTCTCATATATATATA
>BOPN01011726.1:5000-14686 GCA_017312705.2 Penaeus japonicus | reverse complement strand
ATATACACATATATATGTATGTATATGTGTGTGTATGTGTATGTATATGTATATATGTATGTACATATATATATATATATACATTTATATATTCATATATATATATGTACATATATATATATATTTATATATTCATATATATATATATATATATATATATATATATATATATATATATATATATATATATATATTAATTCGTTAAGTCAATAGATTCATACGAGGTTTGAGGAATGAGAGAAAATGATACTTTCTGAGAAATAACTGTTTAGATTATTAAACGTTTCCTATTTCATTTTATTATTTTTCTAGTTTGGAAATAGTTTTTGATGAACCGATATTAGTTAATCCATTCAGTGTGTGCTTATGAGTGTATTTGTGTTTGTGTATGCATTCGTGCATGTGTATATATCCATCAAACAAATTCAAGAAATATAAATTTGTATCATAAAAGTGTTCGATATATGTGTCCAGTATAGATACTGCACGTTCCTGAATATAAAACTGACCTTTCGTCGTTATATAATTTCTCGATTACCGGCCATAATATATACAGTGGCGCATCCTTTATCGATTTCCCTCTCCATTTCTTCCTTTTCTTGCCTTTTCCCTTCCTATTTCTCTTCCATTCACTTTATCTTATCCTTTGAGCTTTGATACTGTTACCCATTCCTTTACCTCTTCCCCTTCCTTGGCACTCAGAGGCACTTGGGAGTGTCACGGACTTATTGTGTGTTGGCGGACGAGAAGGGCCAATTACCGAGAGTGTTCGACGAATGAGGGCCAGCAGGTGCCAGTCCGCAAGGTGCTTACAGGAAGTCACTGGTGTGTGTGTGTGTGTGTGTAAGTGTAAGTGTAAGTGTGTGTAAGTGTGTGTGCAAGTCTAAGTGTGTGTGTAAGTGTAAGTGTGTGAAAGTATAAGTGTAAGTTTAAGTGTGAGCGCGCTTGTGAGTTGATGGTTAAATAATGTATGGATCATTCCTTCTCCTCCGCAACCCATCAAACTTCCCTCGATACTTGACGGAGGCTCCGTTCCTCGTTAACTGAAGGAAATACACATCGATGACGTCACAAACTCCATATCGACTTATGGCAAAAGGCCAAACATGTTTTTTGAGGCCCAGCTCCTGACTCCAGGGCGCGCACTTCAAGGCCACGTTGCCTCATTCCGCGAGATTATAGCCAAAGGTACAATGCATTTTCGCCACACGCACTTCGCCATTCTTCGCACTCCGAAAAATTTGAATTCGCACTACGTGGTCCTAATTCGCACTGCGTTCTTTTACGGGCCGAGCTCATACTTCATGCTGGGTAGGAGGCAAGCAGCTGTGGCGACGCGTGCGCAATGTCGAAACCAAATTCCGCCTTTAAAAGACATGGCTAAATAGCTGCTTCGACATATAAAGTCTTTTTTCTTGTTTATATTCTCGGCACCACAGTCTGACAACAGCCTTTTTCCATGCTAGTTGCAGAGGAGTCCTTAGCACTTATTCACTCACTTATATTTATGTATTTTGGGTTGTTTGTTTGTTTATTGGTAGATGGGGAGGGGTATGAAAGCCTATTGTATATGTAGAAATTAATCTTAATTGCCTCATCCGCATATCAACACTTCACTTCCTTATCAATTTCTATTTCAAAACCAAGACGAACACATATAATTCTTGAATCACAATAATTTTCTTAATTGTAGTATAATTACCACATCACAACTATACGAGTTTCCATATTTAAAGATCCATTTCAGAAATTTAAATTTGCAATTACTAGGAGCAAACACAGCACATGCCCGCAAAACGAACAAAACAGATGTGCACGCGGCGACCAGGTGTACAAACAGAAGCCAGGTGCACACAGCGGTGGTCGCCCACTGACCAACACAGAGCGCGTCCTCTCACCGCGGTGGCTCGAGCCAGAATGAACAAGCAGCTCCGACTCCCCTCCCCCAGCCCTGGCCACGGCGCCCCCCCCCCCCCCCTGACCCTAACCCCTTCGTCATCTACCTTCCTGCTGTTATCGCGCTGACGACTTGTTACAGCGTGTGTACATAACAGAGCCGCGAGTACAACGCTAGCGTGCGGCGCCGCCACCTGGAGCAAAAGAGCGGCCAGCACGAAGGCGACTCCCCGAACTGGGTCGAGCGTGAACGCTACCCGGCCAAGACACGGCCTCATGTAAAACAAATTATCCACCATTTGTTTTACATCGATAACTCGCCATCCCGGCGTGATCCAGCGGAGACGCCGCGGGTATGATCCATGGAGGCGATGTTGGCTGAACACGCCACACCTGGATCGAGTGAGGGAGATGGACTGAACTGTACTCGACAGTAGGCAAGAGGCAGATGTACTTGCCATAATGGTGACCAGAACGTGGATCTCGCTGTCATAACATTACATTGCTGAAACGGTCGTTCAGAAGAAAAAAATCCTTGCAAATAAGACAGGTACATTAAGCACTGTTATTACCTGTTTTAAGTGGAACTTATTCAACCACTTGTTACCGCCCGATACCTGTTACATCACCTGACCCGACATATTGCATCACGACATATATTAATGAACCTGATGGTAGTGTTGCCATTAAAGGGGCGAAGCGCTATGCAATTCAAAACTGGTGCAAGATAAACATGGCCCTGAAAGCACCGGTAATCTGCAGTTATGAACTGACGTGTCGGTACTTTGTGCAGGAGTAATTCTAAAAAATATGTCTAAGTCTGGCAAATCTTACTTTAGGCTGTGATGCTATAGAATTTGGACAAAATTCGTGCAAAATAAAACATGGAGAAAGGAGGGTGAAAGGAAGAAGGAAGCAACGCGTATCTTGCAAGCAGATAAGGAGTAAGAAAGAAACGAGTGGATCACAATTGCAATATGAATACATGACAATGAAACAAAAGAGAGAGAGAAAAAAGAATATACAATACGAACGCAACAAGTAACAACCCATCTACATGAAAGCAAATCCACGACCTACCACTAACGCCCTCTCCCTCGCGCCCTGTCATAAGGCTCAAGTTCCGATGCAGAATCCTTTTATAACTAAAACGCTCCGATGAATAACATTATTCGTCCCTGATACACAGAACTGAGCGCAAGTCACGTCTCTGTCGCACAGGATACTTAATCCGTGCTAACATAAATGTACCGCTCTTCGCCATGAACAAAGATCTCCCTTTGGAAACGTAACTAAATCCATACCGTCTTTTTTTTACATGACAAAAGCCGAACATGAACTGAATAAAATGTACATTAGGAAAAGACACCGTAATCTCCTTAGCAAGATCAAAACAAAAGCTCTATCTCGAAAAAATGACAAAACCTAGAACATAACACTAAAAAAAAAACGCCTGTCTCATACCTAAGGCTTCGCCCTCATGAAAACGTAAATACAGCCCAACTCATAGGAACACGTTGCACACTCGCTGACGAGAATACGGCGGCACAACACATATCCTCCTGGCAGGAACAGACCACCTTCTCCTACGACTTTTCTTTTCTGTTCAATTCCCTTCTCTTCTCGTCTCTTCCCTTCCCTCTTTCCTTCCTATTCTTCCTTTGTTTCCCCTTCACTTACCTCTCCCTTCCCTCACTTTCTTTCCCTATTCCTCTCTTGTCTGTTCAAGTCTTCTCTTATCTGTACTTCCTAACCCCTCCTGTATCATCCCATCCCGACCGATCCAACCCCATCCAATCTCATCTCCTATCCTGCAATCCATCGGTCTCTCTTCTCGTCTTTTGTTTCCTTCCCTTCCCTTCACTTTCCCTCCTCCCCCCCCCCCCCGTCCAACCCCGAAGGCGAGCATGTATCACAGCGCGAGATGCAACATTGCCCAATATACACCTGGGTAGCGAGCACCTGAGCCACCAGGCACAGCCACGGCCCAGAACAGGTCATGGCATGGCCGGCGAAGTGTTCTCATGGTTCATGGTGATCCATCTCGGCCTTGGGGGTTGTGGGGTGGGGTTCTGGTGTGGGGTTGAGTGGTGGGGGGTTGTGGGGAAGGGGATTCTAATGGGATTATGGTGTGGGTTGAGGATCTGGCACGGGATGGGGGTCTGGTATGGTGTAGGGGAGGAGTGGAGCGCCGGGTAAGACTTACCGTGCAACATATATATATACACACACACACACAGCTTTCACTTGCAACCACTTTTCAAGGAACTGCAACAAAAGTTGAATAATGCTTGGGAAGGGCCATAAAAAACGAAAGAAAGAAACGATAAAAGTGAAAATGAAAATAATTCACATTACTGGAAATAAAACAAGACGGAAGTAGTTGTCATAACGTAATACAATAAAAAATACTATAATGAAAGAGAGTGAATTGAAGTGCATAAACAGACAAAAAAATAACACACACAAACACCCATCACGGGATTTCCTCTGTTTTTAGTACGTCTACAATTCATGGAATCCATTGTCGTGGCTGACAAAAACAGTAAGATGTTTACACAGTATCTTTTTCCTAGTTGATATCCTCCTCTCTTCTCTCCCCTCTCTCTCTTCCCCACTCTTTCCCTTACTCACTCACTCACTCACTCTTTCCCTCTATCACCACCTCTCACCCCCTATTTTCTTGCTGTCCCTCACCCCTTTCCTCTCTTTTTTCCTCACTCACTCTCTCTTTCTCTCCATTCATCTCATTCTCTCCCTCTCACGCTTTTCCTCCCTGTCGTTGCTCCTTTCACGCATACTCACTCTCCCATTCACAACACATACTCTCACACTCACAACAAATATTCAATCTCACACTCCCAACACATCCTGACTCTCACATTCACTCTGACAACACATCCTTGCTCACACTGACAACACATCCTGACTCTCACACTGACCCCCATTCTATCTCTCCGCCACACCTATCCTGCAACGCAATGGAATATTACCACGAGAAGAGCAGCGTCAGTATCATTCGGCCGCGATAAACAATAAACAATCCTTGAATAACCGGCAAGTGTTATGCGAGCTTGTAAACTTCCCTAATGTGGGCTTACTGAGACAGACACAAAAAATAAGTGTGAACCAACAGGTCTCTTGCGTAAGTGTGTAGGCCGTACATGTTAGTATGATGACTCGCCAGTGTTAGCGTGAGGATGAAAACTGCGAAGGATTCCTAATAAGAGCGAGCGTGAGAAGGAGCGCCTTAGAAGAACAGCAGAGAAATCGGGGAGGAGGAGGAAGAGGATGGAGGAGGAAACCGATGGGGAAGAGGATGGAGGAGGAAACCGAAGGGGAAGATGATGGTGGGGGAGGAGGGTGGTGGGGGAGGAGTAAGAGAAGAAAAGGATGAGTACTGGCAGGATGATGCAGGATGAGACGGCTGTATCCCCGGGACAAGACAGTCGCCGCCGTGCCCTTGAGAGGAGCTGGCCGTATGACGCGGATGCCACGGCGGAATAACAATGGCGTCATTGGTAAGGCTTCCTGGATCGACTGATCTCCAGGAGGATCTCTTCCTCAGGATTTCTCTGTCGCCGAGTGCTGACGCGAGGATTTCTCGGGAGATAAAACGATGGAGTATGTTTACCTCTTCAGGTCCCAGATGAACACACACACACACACACACACACACACACACACACACACACACACACACACACAGACACACACACACACTAGCAAACAAACAAACAAAAAAACTAAAAAGCGAAGTTAATTAATAAACAAACAAACGAAATTACACGACCGAACAAATAAACTACAAAAAAGAATCGCAAACCGTAATACCACCAAGAACAGCACCGCCATTACACCTCATAACCCTTAGACCCCAACCAAAATACGTGCGCGAGGCCGAGCGAGCCCCGGCCAGGTAAGCGCGGGTGCCAGGCCAGGCGAGAGTGCATAATCCAAGCCATTTAACATTCAGGTCACGGCAAGCACCTCAGCTTCCAGTGTAAGAGTAATCTCCTGCCCCCCCCCCCCTTTTACCCGAATACCCAACACCGCTTTGACCCTCCCCTCCCCTTCCCTGCCTCTGCTCCCCTCTCACCCCATCCTCTCCCTTCCTCCTCCTCATCCTCCACCCCATGTTCCCCTGCCCTCATACTGCCAGTACCCTACCATGCTTCTACCCTGCTCTTACCTATAACCTACCCTACTCTACCCTCACCCATGCTACCCCTCACACCCCATCCCCGAGTTATCTGGCTCGGTTGGCCTAATATGGCTTTCCTTCGTTAGATAATGTAATATGACAGTTTGATTTATTTACTGTAACGTGATTGGTCACAGTAGCAGTATAATCTCACCCTTATGGTGATTTCCCTAACAAGGCCCCTGTACAATATACATTATTCATGAGACGTAATAACACCTTTTCATTCTAAGTAAAAAAAAAAAAACATACATGAGCGCTCTTCGATACACCAAAAGAAAGATATACTTGAACACACACGATGCCACGAGAATACACGCACATACATAATACACATACATACTAAATGACCTGTGTAAGATGACGCTCATCAAAACACAACACTTCCAAACACCAACACTCCAACAGACCAAAAACAACAAACACACAAAACTCCCCGCCCCAACAACAACACAGAGAAATAAAAAAATGGAAGGTAGAAACCAGGTTAGCCTTTTTTTCTATGTCATTCAAACGCCCCCAAGAATCCAGTGAAAGTCTGGAGAGCGTCAATCAAGAGAAACAATAGGGAACCCTCACGACCGTGGTCACTCTCTCGCATGCCCCTAGACTGTAATTAAGATTCCGAATAGTCGATGCCTTGATGTGTCGTGAGCTTAGGAAAGACGGAAATGTGAATCCAAAAGACAAAAAAGAATATATATATGTATTCTATACTTGTACTTTATTTTAATGCTCGAGGGGATTTTTTTTTCTAAATGACACACTTTAAAAAAAAGAATGTCACGCCATTAAAATGGTCGCACCGTATATATCCGAGTCAGAAAGCAAAACATGCAGATTTGGTGATTTAACACCAGCTCCACGCCTCGGTGAAATTTCATTTTGTGTGCCTAGTGTGAACAATGGGCGTGTGAATGAGGCATGGGCGATGGGGGGCGGCGTGATGACTAATCGTAGGCAAGGAAGGGGAGGGGAGGGGGAGGGGGAGGGGAGACGGGCGTGGTCAGGATATCCGTGGGCGGAGGCAAAGCACTGGGGCTCGCTGCTAACACGTACCAATTATGATTCTCATTTTTAATTCAATCCGCTTTCGACGTTTCACGTTCCGCCTGGGGATGTCAGAGCGCTCTTTCCATTCCTTTGGCTGGATGCTGGGGCTGTGCGTGAGGCGATTCGTAATTGCTCGCTGATCGTTTCATTCGATAAATAAAAGAGATAATTTCTCATTTCGCCTTTTTGTTTCTCGTCTTCTCTCGCTCTCTCTCTCACTCTCTCATTCTCTCACTCATTCACTCACGCACTTATCCACTCACTCACTTACTCATCCACTCACTCACTAACTCACTCACACTCACTCATTCTCTTTTATCGTTTCACATCAGTCGTGTATGTTCATGAATAAAATTCCGAGAAAGTCAGATAAAATTTCTCTTTGGCATGAGTCATGTGTTTGCATGACGTTTAGTTTTTGTTAACATCACCACCATCATATCATTATTATTGATATTACCATTATCATTATCAAAATTATTAATAATATTATGAAGAAGCAGACAAAGAAAAAGTGAAAATAACGTAAAATAAATGAACAAGGACAAGATATGTAATTAAGAATTAGGAAAGTAAGTGCAAACGGGAAAATATTAATGGCCGTTTACAACTGGAGGATATGTGGTAATAATATATAGGAAGTAAATAAAGATAACGAGAACGAATGTTTAACCTGTGCCGTAAATAGACAGGTGACGTAAGGACGTAGTATTACCAAATATGTCATTAAATATGTAGGAAAAAAAGGCTTTGTGTATTTTTCTTCGTGTATCTTACATACACATGGTCATATACATAGACTATACATGGGCGCGCGAGGTAATACTGTACATACATACATACATACATAAACAATCAAACAAACAAACAAACACACACACACACACACACACACTCACTCATAATTTATTCATTCATTCATACCACTCACTCACTCACTCACTCACTCACACAAATCAACCGACTACGTAACATGAAACAGTGGCTGAATCGCAACCTCTGACCTGGATACAATGAGGTAACCCTGCCCCCCCTTCCAAAAAAAAATAAAAAATGGCCGCCATGAGGAAATGTAATACCTGCAATCGGCAATACCTGGAAACTGACTGAGGTACACAAAACACAAAGGCCCATTTACAACAGGGCTGCAGCAAAAAGGTTTCTTGGCAGAGCTTCTCAAGACAGGTCTGATGAGAAGGAACGTACAGTACTTTTTTTTCCTTTACTCTGTCCCCGCCATCCATGTAAGTCTCTACCCTTTAATAGCGCGAGTGTTGGTTGGTAAGAGCAGTGCAAGGCAGCTATAGATTGTTGGATAGTTAAATCCAGTTGATAAAGCAATATTTTCCTAGTAACCATGCAATATATACAACATGACAAAACTATAGGAATAAGAAGACTAAATAGATGAAAGGTAAATCTTAAAAAAAAGAAAAACTTTACACAAAAATATCGATCAATAAAATATTATTCCGAGAAAAAAAAATAGAGAAAACAAATCAATCAAACCAAGTCACAAAAGCCATTAACTTCCTCCTCATGCTTCCGCCTCCTTCGTATGACTTCCTAGATGTAGGGTGATCATGGATGCAACGCAGCTCTGCAACAACGGCTACCTCTCTTGTTTATGGGGATCATGTCTCCCAACATACACCGGGTGGCAGATTCCATCACGAGGCTCTTCCAATTGAAGACGGAGAATCACAGTCATATTGCACACGGACCTTTGAATCAATGGTTTTCGGGACGTGCAATTCACTCGTTTAAAATATGTTCTTCCTGTCTCGGTGGATATTCGGTTCCGAGACACCAAGCCGCAGAGCATGACCAAGCCGCAGAGACCAAGCCGGAGAGCGAATGCAAGCGGCCTTGGTGGCTGCCAGCCCCTCCGCCACAGCCCAATTGCTAAAACGATTCCCAACACGCGATGCTCGCTTCAGAATATAAGATCTGTCCACCCTGGTTGAGATTTTTTTTTAAATGAAGCACAAGCAAGGAACACGTGAATCCATCATCCGTAAATATCACAGATCCGCGACCAAACACGAGACCCTTGTCTGTGCGACGTGCCCGGGTTGCTGACACGATCCGCGCTTGCTAATACCAGCAGGCAAGATCTGGAGGCTTCACAGAAAGCAGTTTCCAACAGCATGTGGATATCAATAACCAAAGTAATTACTCCTTGATGCCGGTGTAAGAAAGCAGTTTTGATGCAGAGGGATGATTTCGGTGGGTAGCGGCAGTACTTCGTAAGTTCAATAATTTACTATCTAAGCCATTCTTAGGATACTGGGAAGAAAAATGCCTCTTTCTCCTGAATGTCGAGTACGTAGAGTACACTCCCCCATATATATATATATATATATATATATATATATATATATATATATATATATATATATATATATACAACATTGGACACCATTCGCTGAGTCACGATTAGTGTTATGTCCATCGCCAGGCCTGCTAACCTACATCCCCGAATCAGCACCTGCCAAGGTCGAGGTGGGCGTGGGAACACCTCACGCCCGGA
>BOPN01011721.1:12500-14706 GCA_017312705.2 Penaeus japonicus | reverse complement strand
GGAGAGAGGGAGACAGAAAGAAAAGAAAAGAAAAAAAAAACGACACAAAAAAAAAGAAAAAAAAAAAGAGAATTATCACAAATTTTTGTTCAGTTTCCCCCACTCGTGTACGCGGAGCAACTCTTCTGAACGAACTCGTCCGAACTATTATGAAACATTTATCTTTACCGCTGGAGAAGCAAAAGGAAATGACCGAAAACCAATGGAAAATAAGCGACCGAAATGATCCGGCAACACGTACGAAACATTGTGGAAACGAGTATTAGTCTCTAGCTAGTTCACTCTCTTACCTCTAGATGGCAGCTAAATCTACTATCTTAGTTTTTCGTGGCCTTACGCTTGTGCCTTTATCTCTCTCTCTCTCTCCCTCTCTCTCTCTCTCTCCCTCTCTCTCTCTCTCTCTCTCTTTCTGCCTCTTCCCTCCCTTTCCCTACTCCTCACCGTGCTCATTCCCATCTCTCTCTCTCTCTCTCTTTCTCTCTCCCTATTCCCTCCTTATCTTCCTATCTTCCTTATATAAAGATAGAGGGACTATCCTTCTCAAAAGAGATAACACACTCTCTCTTTAAGAAAAACAAAAACAAAATATATATATATATATATATGTTGGCCGTAGCTTATTTTCTCTCTACGTGAATTTATGGCGCGTTTCTCTCACTCAAAGTGTGTTTTCACAATGGCTGCCACCAGTTAGGTAACAGCCGGGGAATTTCCTTGAATAAAAATGATATGGTTGTTGTTGTGGTGACGGTGGTGGTGGTGATGATCATCTCTCTGTCGAATGGTGATGGTGATGGTGGTGATTCTCTGCCGAGTGGTGATGATGAGGAGGATGGTGATGGTGCTGATGATCTCTGCCGAATGGTGATGATGATGATGGTGATGGTGATGATCCCTCTGCCGAATGGTGATGGTGGTGATGATCTCTGCCGAATGGTGATGATGATGGTGATGATGTTAGTTAGTGGTGATATGATGAATGTTTTATGGTGATGGTAATATTGGGAGCTGGAATATTAATGATGGTGATGATGTTAGTGGTGATATGATGAATGTAGTATGTGATGAGGGTAATATTAAGAGCTGGAATATTAATGATGATGGTGATGATTATTATATGGTTGTATTATGATGATAAAATGAGGTTAATGATGCTTACTATGTTATGACTAAAGATGATGGTGATGTAATCATGATTGTTACGATAATATTACAGATAAAACTAATGATAATATTTTAACGTCAAGTAATGATAATGATAATAATATTGATAATTATAATAATGATGAAAGTAACAATATAATTATCATTATCATCATTTGTATTATTATCATTACTATCATTCTCATCATTATGCTCATATTATCATTATCGTTATCATTATTGTTATGATAATGATAATGCATATTGGCTTTGTTATTATTATTATCTTTATCACATTATCGTTATGAATATGTATTAATGAAAATAATCTTGATAAAAATAATGATCGTAATGATAATAATAATGACATTATATGATCATGATAACGATTATAACATTGTTGATAATAATGATAACAACGATAATAATGATGATAATAATGATAGTAATAATGATGATAATAATAACGACAGTAATGATAATGATAATAGTGATAGTAATAGTAATGAAAACAATGATAATAATAATGATATCGATAATAATGATAATGATAACAATGATGATGATAATAGATACCACAAAATAGTGTTAATGATAGTACTGTTAATAACAATAATAACGTATATCATAACGATCGAAATTATGATAATCATGATAACAATAATGATAATCATGATGATAAGTAATTGCCGTATAATGATGTGATGATAATAGTAATGATAATGATTATCATCATCATATTTTTCATTATTATTATTGCTAATGATAATCATTATCATTGTCACTGATATCATCGCCTTTATTATTATTATTATTGGTGTTGTAGCTTTTGCATCAATAATGATAATGATAACTGTGATAATTACTATCATTATCATCATCTTCATCTTCATCATTATTATCATTTTTATAATTATTATAATCATTATCATTACCATCATTATAATGATCATAATGATAACAGCAGCTGAATCAATAATAAAAATAATTATCATAATGGTAATGATGCTAATAACAATGATATGAATAATAATAATGATATAGCAATAATGATAATAATGAT
>BOPN01011721.1:0-2500 GCA_017312705.2 Penaeus japonicus | reverse complement strand
GTTTGATTTTGGTTAAAATGGGTTGTTTTCAACTAACTTCTATTAGAGTTAGCTCTAATGAATACAGGTAAGTTACAGGATATTTAGCTAAGTTAGACCTGAGTTAAGGAGAGGTATACTAAGGTATGCTTTCACATATTCAGTTTAGAAGTTAAAATAGGCCATTTTACTAGACTAAGTTAGATGGGAGATTAAGTCTCATTCGGAAAATTCTCAACTAAATTATGTATCAAGTTTCATCAGGTTGATCTATTTAATTACAGTTAGGCTAAGTTAGATTTAAGTTATGTTAGGATAAATTGGATTTAGGTGAAATTAGTCTAAATCAGATTTAAGTGAAGTTAGGCTAAGTTAGATTTTAGTGGAGTTAGATTTAAGTAAAGTTAGGCTAAGTTAGATTTTTAGCGAGTTAGGCTAAATACGATTTAGAAGTTTAAGTAAATTTAGTCTATGTTAGATTTAAGTCAGGTTAGGCTAATTTATATTCAAATAAATTTAGGCTAAGTTACATTTAAATAAAGTTAGGCCAAGTTACATTTAAATAAAGTTAGACTAAGTTACATTTGAATATAGTCAGACTAAGTCACATGTAAATAAAGTTAGGCTAAGTTACATTTAAATAAAGTTAGACTAAGTTACATTTGAATATAGTCAGACTAAGTCACATGTAAATAAAGTTAGGCTAAGTTACATCTAAACAAATTTCGGTTAAGTTAGATACAAGTTAAATTAGGCTAAGTTAGACCCCACCTAAGCCCAGAGTAAACCAACTTATTGAAGAAAGTTATCTAAGTTATCTAAAGACTATGATAGTGAAATAAATGATAACTGAAATGAAAATCAACCATCAAACTGGTGATTAAAAAATATAATAATAACTTGATTAATTATTGTTAAATGACGACTGATTTTAATTGATCTTAATTAATTGGTTGAATATAATTAATTGATTTATTTAAAAAAATAGTTATAACAAATTTTAATTACTTTCGATCAATCTACGATCGACCATTACTAATCACAATAAACTGATACCTGACTATAACTGATTATCATCACTCAACTGATTATGACTGATTACAACTGATGGTGAAGGTGAGAGTCACTATCCCCTCGCTGCTGATAGTGACGGGATAGTGACAGCAGTGACAAAGCCCAACGCATTGGCAGGTAGATAACGATCCTGATAAGCAATGATACGAGCTGAAGGCGGACATTCGATAAGGAATGTTACCACATGTTAATCTCTACGTGGAACTATCTCTCTCTTTCTTTCTCTCGTTTTCTCTTTCTCTCTCTTTCTTTCTCTCTTTCTTTCTTTCTCTGTTTGTTTGGTTGTTTGGTTGTTTGTCTGTCTGTCTGTCTGTCTTTCTTTCTCTCTCTTTCTCTCTTTTTATTTTTTTATTTTATTTTTTTATTTTTTTTTTTTTTTTTTTCTGTTTCTGTCTTCGTCCTCTCTCTCTCTCTCTCTCTCTCTCTCTCTCTCTCTCTCTCTCTTTCTCTCTCTCTCTCTCTCTCTCTCTCTCTCTCTCTCTCTCTCTCTCTCTCTCTCTCTCTCTCTCTCTCTCTCTAATACTAATTATAGTAATAATGATAATAATTAGAGTAATAGTAATAATAATAAGAAGAAGAAGAAAAAAAATCATATGAATGACAATGACAATTAAGATAACAATCATAATGATGTTAATATAATAATGACGATTGTTATCATAATAATAACGATAACAAAGATGATAATAATATTTACAATCACGACACAGAAATTATATCGATATAAATTAAATGACAATAGTAAAAATCATTATAATAATGGTAATATGGATTATAACGATAATAAAATAACGTAAGATAAAGGGGGCAAAAGGGAGAAAGAAAGACAGAGACACAGACAGAAAGAGACAAAGGAGAGACTGAGAAACAGAGAGACAGGGAGAATGAGACAAAGGAGAGGCAGAGAGACAGGGAGAAAGAGAGACAAAGAGACAGATGAAAGAGAAAGACAAACAGAGGATAGAAACAGAGAGACAGGGAAAAATAGACAAAATGAAAGAGTGACAGAGAGACAAGGAGAAAGTGACAGAAGAGACAGAGAAAAGAGACATGAATGACAGAAAGAAAGAGAGGCAGAGGATAGAGACAAAGAGAAAGGGAGAGATAGTGAGACAGAGATAAAGAGCGAGAGAGAGAGAGACAATGAGACTGAGGAGAGAATCAGGGGGAGAGAGAGAGAGACAGTGAGACAGAGAGAGAGACAGAGAGAGAGAGACAGTGAGACAGGGGAGAGATTCAGAGAGACAGGAAGAGAAAGAGAGAGAGAGACAGTGAGACAATTAGGAGAATCAGAGAAAGAGAGAGAAAGACAGTGAGACAGGGAGAGAGACAGAGAGAGAGAGAGAGAGAGAGAGAGAGAGAGAGAGAGAGAGAGAGAGAGAGAGAGAGAGAGAGAGAGAGAGAGAGAGAGAGAGAGAGAGAGAGAGAGAGAGAGAGAGAGAGAGAG
>BOPN01011719.1:12500-14732 GCA_017312705.2 Penaeus japonicus | reverse complement strand
TATATATAAGTATCTATGTATGTGTATATACATCTAAACACATGTGTGTGTTTATGCATATATGTATGTGTATATTTAAGAAATCATACATATTCAAGTTCTTCGCAAGCGCAGGCGTGTGTTTATGTGCATGTTTTGCATGTTGCGTTAGTTTATGAATATCGAATGCACTTACATTCCCGCACACTGACAAGCGATCCCACATATACTGCACATTCCTGCGTTTATATTCACGGATGTAGAACATGTAGGAATTTTTAAACACACACACACACACACGCACACACACACACACACACACACACACACACACACACACACACACACATAAACACACACATTAACTAGCTACCTAACTAACAAGTACTGCATCCATGCCAAACATGTCAGTTATTCAAACACAACTTCCCTTAAATACTGTAATTGACTGGACCTCCACAAGCTGAAATGCAATATCACAGGGTTAGCTACGACAAAAAGTCAGCAGCCATGGGCCATTTGATAAGGTCACTGAATCCGAATGTTATACGAATATCATTTCCGACTATGGCAATTTGAATCTCTCGTCAGTCTATTTCACTAGTAACTTTTATTGAATATCGGTGTTTGATCTTTATAACATATACTTACATTTCATTGACGGAATTAGTATTTTAATCGATATTAGAAGTTAATGACTTGTTTCCATGACCTTCAAAAGGAAGAGGAATACATTCTCACAATTTACGTTGTCTTTGATTCGTTAGGTCATTGACCTGTTAATTACAATGATAAACATTACGACAGAATTTGCATGTATTTGGAGTCTGTTATTTAAGATAAGGGGAAACGACATCACGTGTTCTTATTAATCAGGAGATTTTTCGAAGAACTATATTCGGAAATATACAGTTCATAATCATGTGTGTTAAACTAATGCTATTAACATCTTTCACTGTTTAATACCAATAACAAACGCATGCGGATGGGCGCGTCTCAGTGATTCAGAAGGTACGTTCATCAGCACTGAAGAAAAAAAAAAAAAAAAAAAAAAAAAAAAAAAAAAAAAAAAAAAAAAAAAAAAAAAAAAAACGCATTTATCAAAGAAAAAAAAGTGACCTGATTTTATGCTAAATCACTGGCCAATGACGTCAACCCTTTTATAATTCTCTTGCCCTCTACACTTTCTCCTACTTCCCTTTCTCTACCGTCATTCCCTAGCTATGGTTAATGTCAAACGAACATTGTTTGGTATTTAAAAAGCAAGAAGGAGAGGCAGTGTCCATGCCTCTTTACACTGAATAAAATATCAGTGCAATGTTGCTTTACTATGCTGATTCTCGCAACCTTGGCACAGTATTGACAACTTTCCACCATCTCCATGGTCTCTCCATCGTGTGGGAAACCTCAGAAATCGTCACGATTATTCGGAGGTTAATTATGAAAATCATCTGTCACTTCTATCAGTCTTATCTGTTGTGAATATTAGGTTAGGCATAGGATTTCATAAGTTTTCTTCCTATTAGCTTTCTCTTGAGTCAATTTTTCTGAAGGATGTCCTGGAGTTAGGTAGCAAAGGCTATGGCCGTGTGTCCATTCAATAAAACGAATGATCTAGAATTAAAAGCCACTTTCAACTTTTTGGCCAAAGGTTAAAAGAAAACCTTCATCAAAGATGACTCCAGGATAATTAATAGAGATAGCATAAGGGATCGGATTCGACATGACCTTAGGAAAGAGAACGACGCGTACCGCGCATTTCTAACCGACCAAAGCAATGTTACCGTTCCTGTTTGTTGTTCATCTGATCCTCTCCCACGGAGTTATCGGATATGCTTGTTCAAAACTCCTTCGCATTGCTTATTTACCACAGTGGCCTTGCCACACATGCGCACATTAATGACGTTGAGAGTGTTGTGTTCGAAGTCATGCTGACTTGACAATCAGTAGTCAGGAACTGGATATGACTTCCTAGAGGAAATAAAGGTTGTCTTATTTCAAGTCAGCACAACATGCGCTAATTATCTACAGCAGCTTCTGAAGTACAGCTTTGTTCCGACAGGAAATATAAACGTTTCACAAGCTACATTTATGGTATTCTATCAGCAGCGTGCGAAGGCATCAATTTTAAACTTATGATAAAAATATAAGTAACAAAATATGAAACGTCATTCTTTTTTCCCGAAGAACGATAAAAGAATGCTTCCTGCATAGACACATATGATGCCGGAAGAAAACATAAAACTTGAACTA
>BOPN01011716.1:2500-5000 GCA_017312705.2 Penaeus japonicus | reverse complement strand
CTCTCTCTCTCTCTCTCTCTCTCTCTCTCTCTCTCTCTCTCTCTCTCTTGATAGATAGATAGATTGATTGACTGATTAATTGATAGATAGACAGATAGATAGAGGGAGGGAGAGACAGGGTAATTTGTAGACAGACAGATTGTTGGAATTTTCCTTTTCCCCTTCCGGTCCCCCCTTTGCTCTTCCCCTAGGCCGTGAGTCATCTCTGTGCGTGTGCGTGTCTGTCTGTCTGTCTACCCCCCCTCTATCTCTCTCTCTCTCTCTCTCTCTCTCTCACTCTCACTCTCACTCTCACTCTCACTCTCACTCTCACTCTCACTCTCACTCTCACTCTCACTCTCACTCTCACTCTCTCTCTCACTCTCTCTCTCTCTCTCTCTCTCTCTCTCTCTCTCTCTCTCTCTCTCTCACTCTCACTTTCACTTTCACTCTCACTCTCACTCTCACTCTCACTCTCACTCTCACTCCCACTCTCACTCCCACTCTCACTCACTCTCTCTCTCTCTCCGATTCTCCATTCCCTCTCCCTTTTCCTTCCATCCTTTTGCTCTTCCTTTCCCTTCCCCTCCCTCCCTCGGACGAGAGTAAGTCACCTATACGCAGGGGTTCTAACTCTTGGCAACGAATGTTTTTCTTACATCTAACTTACCCCCCCCCCCCCCCCTCCGTCCTTCCTCCTTGTTGTCCCTCTTTCCCTCACTCAGTCTGTCTCTTCTTACCTCCCCTCTCTTCCTGCCCCTGCCCCTGCTCCTGCCCCTGCTCCAACCCCTACCCCTACCCCTACTCCTACCCCTATCCTACCCTCCTCCTCCTCCTCCTCCTCCTCCTCCTCCTCCTCCTCCTCCTCCTCCTCCTCCTCCTCCTCCTCCTCCTCCTCCTCCTCCTCCTCCTCCTCCTCCTCCTCCCTTCTCCTCGCTCTGTCTCGTTCCTCTCCCCCTTTACGGTCTTTCCCCTCTCCCGTAATTCACTCGTTCGCGAAGGAGAGGGGGAGGGGGGGAGACGCTAGACAACACTTGGCTAATATTGGGGCCTTTCTTGCTGAACCTCTCTCTCAGTCTGTGTCTTTGTCTCTCTTCCCTCTCTTTCTCTCTCTCTGTTTATGTCTCTCTTTCTCACTGTCTCTCTCTCTCTCTCTCTCTCTCTCTCTCTCTCTCTCTCTCTCTCTCTCTCTCTCTCTCTCTCTCTCTCTCTCTCTCTCTCTCTCTCTCTCTCTCTCTCTCTCTCTCTCTCTCTCTCTCTCTCTCTCTCTCTCTCTCTCTCTCTCTCTCTCTCTCTCTCTCTCTCTCTCTCTCTCTCTCTCTCTCTCTCACTTTCTATCTCTCTTTCACTTTCTCTCTCTCTCACTCTCTCTCTCTCTCTCACTTTTTCTCTATCCCTCCCTCCCTCCTTCCCTCTCTCTCTCTCTCTCTCTCTCTCTCTCTCTCTCTCTCTCTCTCTCTCTCTCTCTCTCTCTCTCTCTCTCTCTCTCTCTCTCCTTCTCCTTCTCCTTCTCCTTCTCCTTCTCCTTCTCCCTCTCCCTCTCCTTCTCCTTCTCCTTCTCCCTCCCCCCCCCCCTCCCCCCCCCCCCCCCCCCCCCCCCCCCCCCCTCCATCTCCATCTCCATCTCCCACTCCCTCTCCCTCTCCCTCTCACACACACTCACGCCCTTCCTCCCTTCCCCTCTTTCTTTCTCCCTCTTCCTTCCTTCTCTCGTGTCTCGCAAACATTGCCGTGCGTGCGACTAAGTCTCCGTATAATCGATATCAATTTACTTCATCCAAATCTCTGGCGAACGCGAGTCATTCTTTCTTCCCTTGTCTTCCCTTTACTTCCTTCTTTCTCTCTTTTCTTTCTTTCTTTCTTTCTCTCTTTCTTTCTTTCTTTCTTTCTTTCTTTCTTTCTTTCTCTCTCCCCCTCATCCCTCCCCTCCCTCCCTCCCTCCCTCCCTTTTGTTCTTTTCTTTTCTTTTTATTTTATCTTATCTTGTTTTATCTTTTTATTTATCTTTATTTCATTTCATTTACTTTACTTTACTCTCTTTTCTCTCTTCAATTCAGTTCTCTTCTTTTCCCCCTTCAAATATTTCCTTCATCCTTCATCCTTTCCCCTTCCTTTCCTCTCACCCATATTTCCTCCCTCCCCCTCATCCTTACACCCTCCCTCCCCTCTCACCCTAACTTATTTATTTTTCCCAATACTCCATCCCCTTCCTCTCCCCTCACCCTCATTCCCTCTAATCCTAACCCTCTTCCTTTCTCCTCATCCTCATTCCCTCTAATCCTCACCCCCTTCCTTTCTCCTCATCCTCACTTCTTCTTTTCCTTCATCCTCACTTATTCTCCTTTCCCCTCGCCCTCATCCTCACCCCCCTCCTCTTCCCTCATTCTTCCTCCGCCTTTCCTTCGAGTGCGCAGAAGGTGGGCCTCATAACGAGCGACTCTCGGTCTGACTTCACCCTTAATTACTGGTCTTGCAAGGTAATTAGTGTCATGCTCATTACCATCTGCAAGAGACAAAGACG
>BOPN01011715.1:12500-14755 GCA_017312705.2 Penaeus japonicus | reverse complement strand
TATATATATACACATCTCTCTGTTTCTCTCTCCCTCTCTCGCTCTTTCTTTCTTTCTCTCTCTCTTTCTCACGCTAGCTCGCTCGCTCTCTGTCTCACACTCTCACTCTCTCTCTCTCTCTCACGCACACATACAATAATAACTAACTCCATAACCAGAATGTGGTTTTTAAACATAGATTATTAAGTAAAAGTATCACCACCCTTCCTCAAAAAAACGTTTGCCCTATTTGGAAAAAGCAATAATTAGTGGCTTTCAATTCGAATGAGATAGAGCTTTCCAATAATACCGCTCGTAATGAGTTTGTCCTTGCAGTGTCAAAGCATAAAAGAATTCATAATCATTTTGCTTTTAACAAGCACCCAATTTTTTTGTCGTGACAAGTCAAATTGGCAGATAAACAGACGAGCAGAGAAGAGACAGAGGAGAGTGGGAGGTAGAGTGGGAGAGAGAGGGAGGGAGAGAGAGAGAGAGAGAGAGAGAGAGAGAGAGAGAGAGAGAGAGAAAGAGAGAGAGAGAGAGAAGGAGAGAGAGAGGGGGGGAGAGGAAGAGGGATAAAGAGGGAGAGAGGAGGGGAGGGGAGAAAGAGGGGGAGGTAGAAAAAGAGAGAGATAGAGAGAGAGATACAGAGACAAAGGAAGAGAGAGAGAGAGAAATAGAGAGATAAAGAGAGATAAAGATAGATAGATAGGGATAGAGAGAGAAACAGAGAGTGAGAGAGAGAAAGAAGAGATCAGGCATACAAGTATATATAAACACATAAATACAGATAAAGCAGAGAGAGATAGTCAGAGAGGAAACAAACAAACAAAAAAGATGGACACACACGTACCATGCTGCCCGCACACCCATCGAAGGCACGCGCATGATGCTGCTGTGTAATCCAAGCATCCAAGTTAGGAGAAAGCAACACAAAATATTGCAATATCACATATTCCGGCGTATGTACTTTGCATGTTGCCCCGCAGGCGCGCCGGGTCTCCATCCTTTATTACTGGATATGAAACTAAATAAGAAAACTTTTATTAAAGCATTTTTAATTTCGCCAGTATAAACATGATTCTATCATAAATAAAGTTAACAGGTTAATATCCACCATAGTTATGTTTCATAAAGTAATATTTAATTTGAAAATTTTATGAACTGGTACATCGTGTTATTAACTTACCGTGTCGTAATATTGCGAGACGCCGGTTTTTAATATTGTTCAGTGCGGTATCAGTAATTAATTTGTATAATGCTGTCGTTAAATCATATCTTGCATTTTATGTATGCCGTTTGTTACAACATATATAGGTAGAGTTTAAAAATATGTTCATCGGAAAAACGAGAGGGATTTTCTCCCACCCATACACTCGCACGCACATGCACACATAACAACATAAACACAGGCAACACGTTTGTATATCGATATGTGTGTGTGTTTGTTTACACACACATATATAGCCCCCTCTCCCCCCCCCAAAAAAAAAAAAACGCGTTCACACGTATACATACATATTAACACACATGTTTACACACACACACACGCATGTTTACACATACACACACATAGTATATATATATATATATATATATATATATATATATATATATATATATATATATATATATATATATATCTATATATATATATATATATATATGTATATATATATATATATATATACATATATATATATATAAATAGATAGATAGATAGATAACATACGTTGAAATGTGTTTGGTCATTTCTTGATTCAGTCTTGATTGTTAGCAATAAATCTGGCAACTTCTTTGTTAAAGATGTCACAAAATGCTGAGTATTACACGTCTATATCTTCTTCGTGTAGAATCGCATCTTTGTCCATGAAGTACTCACTTAAGCTTCAGAAAATAATCTTGTGACTGTATCTCATTTCACGTTCCATGTCTTATTGTTAGAGACATTTTGATTTGATCACTTTTCTCCCACTGAAGAACAATTAAAATTTTTAATCTGTTATTTCTAGTAAATATTTGATTGATTATATACTCCCCAGGTAAGCGACTTTGTTGTTTGTTTTCCATGATTCACAGCAATTCTTCTATAGACTCATAAATATAGAATTATAGGCCAGTATTCACTAATAAGTGTAATGTGCCAGTAGGTGGAGGAGATGACAAAAAAAAAAAAAAAAAAAAAAAAAAAAAATTGTATTCACTAATAAAGAAAAATAACGTAAAATCAGGCAAGTAATTTGGATTCAGAGAGAGCAGGTCATACGTGTAAAATA
>BOPN01011714.1:0-5000 GCA_017312705.2 Penaeus japonicus | reverse complement strand
CAGATAACAAGGATGGGCCCTTTGTATAATCTTTTGAAAACACTATGGACCTACATTCTGCTGTATGCATTGGGAGCTTGGTATATGCTGAAGGAGCTCTTCTCATCTCACATAAAGCCTTCAGGTTAGTGTTGTGTATGAAAGTCATTGTTTTATTTGTACTTTTGTATAAAATACTGTATTATAGGTTCTGCATTTTTGTAAAACATTTTTTCTATTTTAGGTTAGTCATATAATTTAACATGCTTTATGACATGATTAATGCATTGGCAATGGGTGTGTGCACCATCCACAGTGGTTTTATGTTATTATCATATCCTTTTACACATAGATTGTTCCACAGGTGCTTAGTCCACAAGAAGTCAAATGATAGGCTACCTGATTTTTGTGAATTTTTGTTACTATTCCTATGATTATTGTCATTATTATAGTAATTGTAAAAACAACAAATATAGTAATAGTAATGAAAACCTTTTTTTGAGAGAATTTAAGGAATAGGGTAAACAGGTAAGGTCAAACAGACCTATTAATTGACTCCTATGTAACTAAGCTGTATTTGAGCCATCTTTATGTAAATAAGTAATAAGACAAATAATATGCATCCACCCAAAATGCATACAGATGTCCACTTGTATGCACATATACATATAAATATTGTTGGTATTTCTAAATTAGGCAAGAGTTTGAAGATCAGATTTTTATTTCCTTTATTCCTTTTCATATGGTATGAAATGTCTTTGATTTGTGATGAAAATGTGAATGAATTTATGCTCTCTATATATATCTGTTGATATGTTAGCCACTTTCAGGGTATATTAACTTGTGTACCTAGCTATATAAAAAATAATATATTCTTGTAGTGAAAATGATCCCTCTCTCAATTACAGGAATTTTGAATCAAAATGGGCGTGTGGCCATTGTGACAGGCGGAGGACGAGGCATAGGCTTAGAGACTGTGCAGCAGTTTCTTGATCTGGATATGACAGTTGTTATTGGTATGCAAATTTTAGAGAATTATTCATCAAATGATCATACTGTATAGCATAGAAGATGCAACAAGTGCAGTAACTTTTCCCAACTGGTTGCACACTTTCATGAGAAAATGGTTTTAAGCTTATGGTCTTTGGATAACTGAGTGCTGGGTATCCAAAAGATGTGTATGATTTACAATCAGTGTGAGTGTAATCTCTCTTTTATATATATGGTGTTATACTGTAGACACTTTTATGAAACATGAATAGGAATTGTTAGATAATACCATTTTTTCTTGTCAGTAGAGTGTTAAGAACAAAATGTGTTATTATAGATGAAGAGATTACAGAGTTTGGTAAGATGCATGAGTCTGAGAAGCCAATTTAAAACATAGAGCCACTATACACAAAATGTGCTGATTGGGAAGCGATTTGGAGATCTCCTTATACTGTTGCAACTTCATGAAAACTTTAAGAAATACATAAAAGATATGGCTATCTTTTACATGGCTTTGAGTTCTCTTTAGAGTTGACTATCTTTAATTTACTTCCAGGTGGGAGGAATGTGCCAGAGGTCGAGAAGGCCGTGACGCAGATAAGAGGCGATGGCAAGGCGGAAGGAAAGGTCATATGTTTAGACCTGGATTTGACTAGCTTAGCCTCTGTCAGAAGATTTGCAGAGGCTTTCAAAGCACTTAGACTTCCTTTGCATGTACTAGTTAATAATGGTATGTCATTTGGTAGTTTTAGAGATTACGGAATGTTGAATTCACAGTATAGAAATGTAAATCTAATTTCATGCATTAAAAGTTACTTTACAGTATTTTATTATAACCGCTTGATTAGCCTTTTATATTTTTTTAATCCTCAGCTAGACATATGGATTTTTTTATTATGAAGTGGTTGATAATTGCAGTGCGCAGCTATTTTGTAATACTTTATTATGTACATTTAGATACAACCATTCCAAAATAAGTGAAGGTTAAGTGACTTTCATTTGATAACTGATATTGTTTTTTTGTTATTGTTTACATTGGAATAATTAAAAGTTTCTTTGAAAGGTTTTATGTAATGTAAAGTAGATTTGCATCATTGATAATTTATTGAAAGTTTATATGACATTTAAGCAATTAATAATGTTTTAGTTTTGTAATACTATTACAGGTTATTTATGTTAGCTAGTTATTACTAATTTTTGAAAATGCTATTAAAAAAATGTAATTTATTAGATATATATAAATGACAGGGACAGATATTACTATACCTTACATATTAAGATGTAGGGGTAGTTATCAAAATTTTATTAGTTATATTCTTTGTCTACAGCTGGAATTATGTTTTGGCCACTGGAAATAACAGAAGATGGCTTTGAATCTCACTGGAGTGTTAATTACCTTGGGCATTTCCTGTTGACTCATCTGCTGTGGCCAGTGTTAAAAGCCAGCTCTACCCCAGACAGACCTGCACATGTTGTCAATCTTTCTTCTTCAGTGCATTATATTGGCTCAATAAATTTTGATGACATCAACAGCACGTAAGGACATCTAATGAACCCAGCAATTTGGCATGAAAGAAATATGATGAAAATAGTGACAGTAATAATGATAATAATAATAATATGTTTATAGGATATGTTAATGTTCATACAAATAATATGTTTTCACAGGGCCCATTACAATGCAGAGAGAGCATATGCTCAGAGCAAATTAGCTCAGTTGATGTTTACCAAGGAATTAGATAAACGGATTAAGGCATCAGGGGAAAATATCACTGTTAATGCAGTTCATCCTGGAGTTGTTGCTACAGAACTGTTTCAGCATGTGGCCTGGGCACGGAATTTCCCTTGGTTGGCCAGAGCCTTCTTAAAGGTATGTATAATGCATAATTTTGTTTTTTGTGTAAAACTAATGTAAGGGAAGATAACAGGTTGTAAAAAAGAGGAAGCTAGAGAAAGAATTTGACTTAAAAATAAGAAAATAAGTCAATTTATAATTAAATATATGTTATTTTTTACCTTGCAGACCCCTAGACAAGGATCAGACACAGTGGTTCATGTGGCTCTTTCCCAACGAGTGCTTGATGGTGGCCATTATTATGAAAATTGTACCATAACACGTCCAGCATCAGCTGTCAGAAAACCCAATGATTTGCACCGCCTCTGGGAAATTTCTTGTCAGCAGTGCAAAATTGGTGAATTTGGCAGTTTGTAAAGTGATACGATAAAATGGAAATTTTGTTTATATTCTGTTAATAGGAATGTACTGAGATGAATTACCTAGCTGGCTACCTCAATTGAGCATATTAATGAAAAGCACATTCCGTCTGAGCATCAACTTTTAAAAATTGGCAGGTTGTTTTCCTGCCAATGTGAATGGCATGCACTGATGTGAACTAGTATATTTGGTGCTGTCAGACATATTTCCTCCAGCTTTACGGCCACAGAAAGCTCTTCCCCAATCCCTATACATCTGGTTCTCCACCCATTTCTAACCCTCCCTCTGTGCCTCCTCCAAGCTTTTAAACTCAACCCTCTTGCCAAGGGACACTCTTTTCTTCTTTTGGTGTGGCTGAGTCTCTCAAGATATTTTGTTTTTCTCTTTGTCTTTTATATATACATGTAAATACATGTTTATAGCAATGTATTTTAGGATGAACATATGTTTCATTGTTGTATATGCCCTATATTTACATGGATTTTGTAAATTTTCTCCATTTTCACTCATGCAAGGGGTAATTTTCTTAGTTTTAATTTTGATGCTCCACTATTCCACTGTTTGGTAACTATTGGACATGGCAGCATGAGACATACATTTCCAGATTTATAGATTTGGAGGTAATTGTGAATCAGGGCATAGGGGAATTTCAGAATTTTAGTGTTAGAAAAAAAAAAAAAAAACTAGTATGGGTTACAGCATGCTGTATTTTTTTTACTTAGATTACAACTTTGGCTCTCATCTCTTATATTGCTTACTTTATTTCACAGTAATACCCTTTTAATGCAATATTTCTGCTATCACTAAGGACCTGAGCTAGCTTACCCTCAACTGCAACATCAAAGTAACACTGAAACTAATCATTATGTTTATGATTTTGACTCAAAAAGTTTCTCTCTTCTCTTCTTGCTTTGAAATTTCATTTGAACCCATTATCAAATTCTGTCCTTTGAAGTGAGCAAAGTTGTTTTTTTGCTTTTAGTTATTTGTATAAACTCATGTCTTTACTACTTTTCTGTCATATATGCTGATATACCTTTTGCATTTCATTAACCTGTTTTTCTTTTTTTTGCTTTATCCAGTTATATCCTACACAGGGTAATATATTTCTCATCCCCTTTTCTTTTTTTGGGGAATGCAGTATTTTTATTTTTATTTCAGTATAAATGCCAGCATAACAACTGGTTTCTTAACCTGAGAACCTGAGAACTAATAATTAAGAAATCTGACTATCCCTGTGGTTGGCACCCTTAATAATTAAACAAAGTCCCTACAGCTTGAATTGTATGGCAATCATCCCCAACTGCATTCACCCCAGATGACAGCTAATGTTGATATTGTAGTTCTGAGGAGAGTTTCCTACACATGCAAATTCCATGTTTGGTTTATATATTCAGTTTTACTTTTCTTGGCTCCATCTTCATTTTCTTTCTTTTGAAATTCTAGTTGAGTTTTACATAATTTCTATGATATTGGATCAAATTAATGAGTATGAGTAGTTCAACCCATAGATATATTCTTACTCTGTTCTACAAAAAAGAATTTTGCTCTCTTTTCTATTGAAAAAGGATGATGGTTTAAGATCTTGTCCAAATATGACTCTTCAACATCTGTGATATGTGAGGAAATTATATAATCTTTGACTATACTATATTCATACCAATATGTATAAACTTGTACCAATATAAAACAATCTTTCTATAACATGGGTGATATAAAATCATTGTGTATGGCAGCTTAAAGTTTCTAAACAAGTTACCAATAAAAGTTAAACTAACTGAGATGGTATGCAGATGGTTAATGAACCAAATCTGTC
>BOPN01011712.1:12500-14768 GCA_017312705.2 Penaeus japonicus | reverse complement strand
TGTATAAAAAAAAAAAAAAAAAAAAAATATATATATATATATATATTTATGCAATCAGATTTATTCCTTGTTTTCTATTATATGTAAAAAGGAAATTGTAATAACAACAAGGAGAATTTTCATATGGATGAACACATGTATAAAGAGACCTTTAAAAGGTTGGGAAAATCTTGAAATGGCTACAAAGCGAGTATTGGAGTGTTATGTAACTACTCTGTATCTACTCTTTTATATGGCTGTGAATACTGGACACCATCGCCGGTAATGCAGAAGATATTAGAAGCAGTTGAAGTATGGTATTACGGGAGAATGATATGAATATCATGGATGACAAATGAGGATGAGCTAAGAAAAGCAAAGACTAATAGGTTATTGGTGACAACAATCCGGGAAAGTATGCTTATGATACTTATCGCCATCATCATTATCATTATCAAGATGAGATTTATTGGGCACCTCATCAGGAAAGAAGATATATTGAGGGCAAACGAAGCAGAGGAAGACAAAGGCTAACATACCAGAAAAGTCTTAGATGCCATATTGAAAATGCATACCAACGAGTGAGAATGAAATAGCAATAGTAGAAATTTACTACAAACAGCAAGAGACAGGAATCTGTGGATCGTCAAAGTCTGGAGTGGATATGGAATTTTGTTTTATGATGAATATATATTTATGCTGATGAGGATTTATGTTGCAGTTGCTGTTGATAACATTAATAAGGATTATAGTAAGGATAATCCATGATGGAAATTATATTACTATTTGATGGTCATGATATTCTAACGATTGTTTTGATATATAATACGAGATTTAATAGTCATATTTTCGACAAATTAAAGGAAATAAGAACGAACCATCGCACAGCCAGAAACTTCTAACACGCAAATCTTATGTTGGCATGGAAGAACGCTGGAAACAGAAGCCGCGTTCCCGCCAGCATAAATATGAATCCACAGCCACCGACCGCCTCAACAACTTTGCGTGGGGAACAAACTTGGGCTGTGTCAACAACAACACAATGTTGACGGACGTGTATCTGAAGGGAATTTATGTCGAAGTAAAATATTTGTTTCGAGTCCTCTGGCTGTTGATAGAAGATGCTTCGCCAGATTAACAAACTGAGATCATGTACTAGAAAAAAAAAAAAAAAAATGAAAACACTGAAAATGTGTTTGTTTTAGAATGTCGAGATTGTGGAGGCAATGGCAGCTTTCCTGAAAGCGAGTTTTTGTGTTGGTTCTCATGTATTTAATTATTGACAACCGCATTAACGTAAAAATTGTAAAATTGTTTTTGTTGATACAGTAATCTACATTGTTGGACTGTTATTATCATTGTTTCACATTACTCATTCTAATATTAAGTAATGATGATGATAATGCTCATAATCATCATCATCGTTGTCATAACCAATAGCAGTAACGTTAGTTAATTATCATTATTATCATTATCATCACCATTATTATCATCATCATTATCATTATCATCATCATCATTATCAGTGACATTATTACTATCATCATTATGATCATTATTATTATTAACATTATTATCATTACTATTATCGTTATTATTTTTATTATTATTATTATTATTATTATTAATATGATCATTATTAATATTATTATCATTATCATTATTATCACTATTATTATTATTATCATTATTATCATTATCATCATTACTCTTGTTATTATTGTTATCATTATTATCTTTATAATTATTTCCATTATTATTGTTCTGCTTATACTTCTTCCTATTATTATTATTATCATTATTATTATTATCATTATTATTATTATTATTATCATTATTATCATTATTATTATTATTATCATCATCATTACCAGCATCATCACTTTTTTCAATATCATTATTATTATTATTATTACTATTATTATTATTGTTAATATTATTATTATTATCATCATTATATCATTATTACTATTATTATTATTGTTATTACTGTTATTATTATTATCATCATTATTATCATTATTACTATTATTATCATTATCATCATTGTTATTATCATTATTATTATTATTATTAATATCATTATTATTATTATTATTATTATTATTAATGTTATTATTATTATTATTATTATTATTGTTATTATTATTATTATTATTATTATTAGTGTTGTTATTATTATTATTATTATTATTATTATTATTATTATGATTATTATTATTATTTGATCATCATCATCATCATCATCATCATAATTATCATCATCATTATAATTAACATTATTGATAT
>BOPN01011710.1:0-5000 GCA_017312705.2 Penaeus japonicus | reverse complement strand
CGGCGGGAATGAATTAGAAATTCAAGTCACAAATCAGGTTACTGAGGTTATATCTGTATTATAGTGTTTATCTGTATTATAGTGTTTATCTGTATTATAGGTTAGGAGCCGGGATTCTCACTCTGAGGACCCAAGTTCGAGTCTCGGTTAGGGAGGTAAAATATATATTTCTGTAATAAAATGTGTTACTGCATTCTACCATCTTCCTCACATAGATATAACCTCAGTAACCTGATTTGTGACTTAAATTTCGAATTCATTCCCGCCGAGTGCCCATGGGGATTGTCTGTAAAACCTCGCTATCACTGCTTTGTTAAGGATATATAGGCAACTTCTATGATGGATGTAAGGCACTTGATTAGACAATTCTTTTAGTGGGTCGTGTAATGTAATGGCTAGGAGCTGGGATTTTTACTCTGAGGACCCGAGTTCGAGTATCGGTCAGGGATTTAAAATTTTTATTTATATATATGTATATATATTTATATATGCATATGTATATATATGTATATATACATTTTTTCACATTGCACGAAAGTATTTTATAGGAGGGTTTGTTTTAAAGGAAAATGGCATATGTTAATAAATATTAATTTTATGGTAGAAAGTTATAAAAGCAGGTAACGCAAATAACTGTTATTTGTTTGAAAATTTGTTTTATAAAACAGCTACTCAATGGTGAGGTCTCGGCCTGTAAGAAGGTGTTGGCCTGTAGACAGGTGTAGGGTAGTATGATGGCGTAGTATGGTATGAAGGCGTAGGCTGGTATGAAGGCGTAGGCTGGTATGAAGGTGTAGGATGGTATGAAGGTGTAGGATGGTAGGAAGGTTGGTGAGCTTGGTACTGAGCTTCGCCCTCGTAGCTGACCTCGGCCACGTAGCCAGAGTCGCCGTCCACGTAGTAGGTGACCTTCTGCAGACGACCGTCGGGAAGCTGCACGTAGTAGGTTCCCTGTGTGTTGTAGCCGTCGCGGGACTCCTGGTGGCCGTAGTCGTTACCAGAGTAGTCGTCCTTCACGAGCCAGTCGAAGTTGTACTGAGCTGGAGACTGAATAAAGAGAAAACGACAAATTCCCCGTAAGATAACAAACCAATAAAGTAAACAAAATTACAAGAATAAATATTTGATAATAAATCAATAAATCAAATATAATTTAATAACATTGCTACTGATAACCACGAAAGAAAAGCAGAAGAGCAAATGAACTCGGGACAGGTGGCTACCGCGAGTGAGGCCCGAGGAAGCGCTCCGAGACCCACCTGGTAGGAAGGAGGAGGAGAGTAGCCGTAGGAGGGCTGCGAAGGAGCGGCCAAGGAGGCGGCCACCAGGCCCAGTGTGACGATTATCTGCAGCATAAGAAAAAATAGTGATTACACACAGCACAGAATCATGTACGCTTATCCACATGAGAGACCACAGATACCTCAAGTTATTTATCAACTTCTTTTCTGAAAAGTTTCCTTACCTTAGAAAACATGCTTGGTGATTCGATCGATATGATGAAGAAGTATTTTCTTCGGCGCCTTATATACTCTAGCAGAAGTGGGCGTGGCTTCATAGGTCGATTAGTTGTATGGTCACGCCCATTTTGACCTTAAGCCCGAATAAATAGCTCTGTTGTAGATAATCTGGGAGGCAATTCAGGGAAATTTGTCAGAAAATACAATAAAAGAATGACCTTTAAAAGATATAAAGTAGCTAGATACATCAAAACACATATGATATTTCTATATAAAGATAGAGAGGTATATATTTTGCCTATACTGAGGGAACATTTTTCGGGGATTTACTTTGTAATGTTAAAAGGCATGGGACACTTGTTAAAAACGTGTTTAGCTTTGATTTTATTATTTATCACTGATTGAAGAAATTGAAGATTTAAGACTCATCATAAAAAACAGTATAGATATTTGAGGTTTTTTATATTGTACATCATGAACTATACTCTGGTATAAAAAAAAGAAAAATAAATATGACAGGTCTACTGAATATCCACTTGACTGCCATTATGAAAATATCCAGTAAATCGAGTCTTGCAACCCCCCACTTCCCCGATTCTTTTCAAGATCAAATATATGAGTAAATCACCCCCTCCCCCTCCCATATATAGACCACATGTATTTTGTGGTAGGTTACCACACACTCCTGTATTCCATGAGGTCTTCAGATAATGATAATAGCGATAAAAAGGATAGATTGAAATAAATAAATAAACAAATAAAAGTAAAAAAAAAAAAAAAAAACGGATCCGACGAGTCTTTCGGGAAAACAGAACATACGTCTTATCAGGAAATAAAATCCCAAGAGTAACTACGTCCCCTGTCTACGAGTCATTTCATGGGGGAAATCACACGATTCTCAACAAAATGAAGTTTATAAACTTTACAAAAAGAACTTTTGTGCCTAACATTTATCTTCAGAACAATGTCACTACATATTCTTTGCACATCTCCGAGGTTGTGATTCACGTCTAGCATCAGCCATGCGTATCTGCCACAGTGAATAACATATTAGTCAGTGAGTCAAAAAGCCATTACCCAAACAATCATTATCTTGTGCTCAATTGCTTGGTTTAATTTATAAAATCAGACGAAGCTCTGGGTAGATTCCTCAATAGTGCTTGATGCCGCACATGTATGTGTGTTTGTTAACTATTTCATATTATTCTGAGACTTATTCTGCTACACCCACATCAACTGGCTTTGTATATTCAAGAAACAGTACTACTAATATTTCTTTTCATATGCAGATATTTTTTAAACAATCCATTCAAATATTTTCAAATATATGTATAAATCCTTTCTTATACCATCAATATAGGTGGAGTTAGATATTCCATTCTATTGTTCTGTCGTGTAATATTTCTCCAAAAAGATTTACAAAAATCTATAAGGTTCTGGGCCATTTATCTATAACTTCTGCAATGGTTTCCAGAATATATATTTCACCAAATGCTACGCCTTCTAAACTAACATTGGGCAATATTTGAGAGTTCATACTAGCCTTTGGTTAGGAGTGGAACTTTGCATTAACATTTTCTCATTTCATGTAAGACAGTTTACACTTCTTGATCAGCATTTCCTTTTGAAAGATAAATCAATGGAGCTATAGCTTGCATGCAAGAATGAAACTTTATTGAACGTAAAGTGGTATGAAAGTGTAGGCTTGGAGTCAAAGGTTGGGTGACATATACAGGTTGGTAAGAAGGTTGGTGAACTTGGTAGGTTGCCTGTCCCTTATAAATGACCTCGGGCACGTAGCCAGAGTCGTCATCAACGTAGTACATGACCTCCTGCAGGCGACCGTCGGGATGCTGCACGTAGTATATATATATATATATATATATATATATATATATATATATATATATATATATATATATATATATATATATATATATATGTAAATATATATATATATATATATATACACATATATATCTATATCTATCTATATTTATGTATATACAAGTATACGTGCTCAAATATGAATATATATGTATATACAGTATACATACATACATAAATACACACACACACACACACACACACACACACACACACACACACACACACATATATATATATATATATATATATATATATATATATATATATATATGACTTGCAAAACACTCTTCCGTGTTGATAAATGGCTCTCCCCTCTCCCCTGTCTTGGCCAACCTGTTCATTGAGTACTTCGAGGCTGAGCTTCTTCCCTCCTTCGTCCTGCTATTTGGCTGAGATACGTCGACGACGTTTTTGCCCTCTGGCCCCATGATCCTGCTCTCTTCCCGGACTTCCTGGATAAGCTGAATTCTCTCTCTCCGTAGACGATCAGCTCCCCTTCTTGGACACCTTAATTCACCACTCAGGTGATTCCTTCTCTTTTTCAGTGTATAGAAAACCCATGCACAGCGGGATGTTTATACACTTCTTCTCCTACCACCCTCTCCATGTTAAGAGAGGTGTCGCCACCTCTCTCTTTCTCCGTGCTCTCCGCATATGTGACCCACAGCACCTGGATGAAGAGATCGATTTTCTTCGTCGATCCTTCGGCAAGCTGGGGTACCCTCGCTTCGTCCTTGACGCCGCGCTCTCCAACGCCCGCCGCACCTTCTACCAGTATCCTCTCCCCAGAGAGACTTCTCACATGCCTGTCCTCAGCCTTCCTTATACCGAGGAAATCCACTCTCTTCGTCGCTCGCTACACCCTCTCAACTGCAGGCTTACCTTTCGCCAGGTTAACACTCTCCGCTGCAACCTGGTCCACACCTGTCCTCCTTCGTCTGCCAAGATAGGCACCTATGCCATCCCCTGCTCCTCCTGTGAGAAGCAATACATCGGGGAGACCGGCGCTTGTCTCAACAAACGTTTGTCCCAACACAGGTACGCGGTTTCCAGGGGACACACCAACAACGCTCTCTTCTGCCACCAATGGGACACAGGACATCGCATAGATTGGTCAGTTACCCGCATTCTGTTCCCTTCCGCTGATGTCCATGCCCGCAGATTGGTGGAATCTTCTCTCATTAACAGGCTGCCGAATTTCAATCTTAACAGTGTTTTTTCTCCTGCTGACGGTCTTCTATCCTCCCACATTCTCCGCTTGTTACCTTACCCCGGACACCCTTCACACAGACCGCCGGACCCTATGACCTGACATGACCTGCCCCGGTTCCGTTCGCTGTTCCGCCCCTGCCTCCGTTTCCTGTTCTCCTGTCGCTTGACCTTCTTGCACCGTGTTACTCCCCCCTTTACCCTTTTAAATACCCTCTTGTGTGTGTACGTACATATATATGTATATATATATGTAAATATGATACATGCATACTGTTTATATTCATACACTACCGGCATTATCTAGTTTTATTCACATTGTACGAAAGTATTTTATATATGGGTTTGTTGTTTTTTCAAAGAAAAGTGGCTTGTGTTAATAAGTATTCATTTTATGGTAGAAAGTGACAAAAATAAATAATGCAAATAAACGTTACATTT
>BOPN01011707.1:2500-10000 GCA_017312705.2 Penaeus japonicus | reverse complement strand
GAATGGCGAAGTTGGTGGTTGCTGTGGTTGTGAAGTTTGAGCATTGTGGTTGTGGTATTAAACCTGGAATGTCAGGGTTTGTGGAATTGTGGTACTAGACTTAAATGGTGAGACTAGCGGCTGTCGTGGTTATGGGTGAGGTTGTGAACAGTTGATATTTATGGTTGTGATTGTGGTTGTGATTGTGGTACTAGACCCGGGATGGCGAGGGTGATGGTGGTTGTGATTGTAGAGGAGGATGTGAACAGATGATAGTTGTGGTTGTAATTGTGGTATCTGAATAGGCGAGGCTTTTGGTTGTTAATGTTGTGGAGAAAGTTCTGAGCGGTTGGTGGTTGTGGTTGTGGTACCTGGAACGGCGTGGGTGGTGTTTCTTGTGGTTGTGGACGACTGGACCAGTTGATAGTTGTGGTTGTAGTACCAAACCTGGAATATCGAAGGCGATGGTCGTTCTGCTTGTTGTTGTGGTAGAGATCGTGGTACCAGTCCTGAAATGACGATTGTTGTGATGGTTGTTGAATGGTTGTGATGATGATAGTGAATAAGAGCGCGAATAAGTGATGATGATTGTGGTTCTGGTAAGAGACTGGTAGACGTGGGAGTTGCGGAGGATGTTGCAAATGGAGATGGTAGTTGTGTTTTATAATTGTTGTTGTTGTGCAATGGAGTGGTTTAAGACTGAAGTAAGTGTGTGAAGATAATTTAAGTTTTTTTTCTGAAAGTGATAGTCACATGGTGAGGATAAGATGTGTAGATAGTGGTGATTTTGATAATAGTGATGAAGTTTGTGGTTATCGAGAGAATGGTAGTTAGTGGTTGATAGTATGACTGGTGGGTGATACTAGTGATGGGTGAATAGAAATCATTTAAAAGTTTACTGACGATTGTAAAAAAAAAAATGAAATTTCAGTTTGACATTTCGTACTTTTTTCAGGTCGTAAATACGAAACGTCTATTTTAAGTCATTATTCTTTTATGCAATTCCAGTGACAATAAAGGAAAAATCGCCATGGTGTTATAGTGTTTTTAAAGGTTTTTCAATACACACTATTTTGTGAATATGCAATAACAGAATCCTAAATACGGTAATCACTTGAATCAGTCTGAAGGCTCTTAGATATAAACACTTTTTTTCCCTTCTTTCTTTAATAAATTTCGCAAAAGTTTGGTACATCTGTGACCCCCTCCCCCCCAAAAAAAAATTTCTCTTCTAGATTTACTATTTACTATTATTTCTATACCTTTACTATATTCTATACTATCTCTATACCTTTACTTTATTTTCTATACCTTTCTATACCTATTTCTATTATTTCTATACCCTCCCCCCAAAAAAAAAAAATTCTCTTACTTCTAGATTCACTATTTACTATTATTTCTATACCTTTACTTTATTTTCAATACCTTTCTATACCTTTTTCTATTATTTCTATATCCCCACAAAAAAAAGAAAAAAACAAAAAAACAGAACATCTCTCTTATTTCTAGATTTACTATTTACTATTATTTATATTTCTTTTTTTTTTACCATCATCACTGTTGTTGACAATGTTGCTCTTCATTCCCCCATAGTGGTTTTCTTCATCAGGACACCCCCCCCCCCAGGTCACAAAACATAGGTCATCGAGGTCACGGAAGGGTCATTCCCCTTGTGCCTTCCCGAGGGCGTCTGAAGGTCAAGGAGTGCCTCTTCTCAGTGCCTCCGCTGCTGGGAAGCTCATTCGGAAAGAGGGAATATATGTGAGTGAGTGTGGGTGTTTGGTTTGTGTTTGTTTGTGTGTGTGTATGTGTGTGGGTGTTTTTTGTGTGTGTGTGTATGTGTGTGGGTGTTTGTTTGTGTGTGTGTGTTTGTTTGTGTGTGTGTGGATGGGTGTTTGTTTGTGTGTGTGTGTGTGTTTGGTGTGTTTGTTTGTGTGTGTGTGTGTTTGGTGTGTTTGTTTGTTTGTGTGTGTGTGTGTTTAGTGTGTGTGTGTGTTCGGTGTATTTGTTTGTTTGTGTGAGTGTGGGTGTTTGATTTGTGTTTGTGTGTGTGTGTTAGTTATAATGTCTGAATATGTGTAATTATGTGTATATATGTATGTATGTGTGTGTTTGGTGTGCGTGTGCGCGATGTGTAAATACGTGCGTATATATATATATATGTGTGTGTATGATATAAAAAAATAATGTATGATAAGGAAAGACGAGGCTGGCTTCCTAAGTGGTAATATAGGCACAGAGACGACAAGAGACACGTCCGTTTGTCGAGCCTAGGAAATGAGAGAAAAATGAGGAGGTGCTTGACCCCGACTTCAATGAGGATTATGGGCGTGGGAGGCGCGGAGGGGCAGGGGGGAAGAGGGGAAAGAGAAGGGCAGGGGGAAAAAGGGGAGAGAGAAGGGCAGGGGGAAAGAGGGGAGAGAGAAGGGCAGGGGGAAAGAGGGGAGAGAGAAGGGCGGGCGGGGGAAAGAGGGGGAGAGGAGGGCAGGGGAAAGAGGGGAGAGAGAAGGGCAGGGGAAAGAGGGGAGAGAGAAGGGCAGGGGGAAGAGGGAGAGAGAGAAGGGCAGGGGGAGAGAGGAGAGAGAAGGGCAGGGGGAAGGAAGGAGAGAGAAGGGCAGGGGGAAGGGGGAGAGAGAGAAGGGCGGGAAGAGGGAGAGAGAAGGGCAGGGGAAGAGGGGGAGAGAGAAGGGCAGGGGAAGGGGGGAGAGAGAAGGGCAGGGGAAAGAGGGGAGAGAGAAGGGCAGGGGAAAGAGGGGAGAGAGAGAAGGGCAGGGGAAAGGGGGAGAGAGAAGGGCGGGGGAAGAGGGAGAGAGGAAGGGCAGGGAAAAGAGGGGGAGAGAGAAGGGCAGGGGGAAGGAGGGAGAGAGAAGGGCGGGGGAAAGAGGGGGAGGAAGGGCAGGGGGAAGAAGGGGGAGAGGGAAGGGCAGGGGGAGAGGGAGAGAGAGAGAGGGCGGGGGAAAGGGGAGAGAGAAGAGGTGGGGGGAAGAGGGGGAGAGAGAAGGGCAGGGGAAAGAGGGGGAGAGAGAGGGCAGGGGAAGGGAGAGAGAGGGGGCGGGGGAAGGGGGAGAGAGAAGGGCAGGGGAAGAGGGGAGAGGAAGGGCGGGGAAGAGGGGAGGGAGGGGCAGGGGAAGAGGGAGAGGGAAGGGCAGGGGAAAGAGGGGAGAGAGAAGGGCAGGGAAGAGGGGAGAAGGGCAGGGGAAAGAGGGGAGAAGAAGGGCAGGGGAAAGAGGGAAAGAAGGCAGAGAGGAAAGAGGGGGAGAGGGAGGGAAGGGCAGGGGAAAGAGGGGAGAGAGAAGGGCGGGGAAAGAGGGGAGAGAAGGGCGGGGGAAAGAGGGAAGAGAGGAGGGCGGGGGAAAGAGGGGAGAGGGAAGGGCGGGGGAAGGGGAGAGGGGCGGGGAAGAGGAGAGAGAAGGGCAGGGAAAGAGAGGGGGAGAGAGAAGGGCAGGGGAAAGAGGGGGAGAGGGAAGGGCAGGGGGAAAGGGGAGAGAGAAGGGCAGGGGAAGAGGGGAGAGAGAAGGGCGGGGAAGAGGGGAGAAGAGGGCAGGGGGAAGAGGGGGAGAGGGAAGGGCAGGGGAAGAGGGGAGAGAGAGAGGGCAGGGGAAAAGGGGGAGAGAGGAGGGCAGGGGAAGAGAGGAGAGGGAAGGGCGGGGAAAGAGGGGGAGAGAGAAGGGCGGGGAAAGAGGGAGAGGAAGGGCAGGGGAAAGAGGGGAGAAGGAAGGGCAGGAAAGAGGGGGAGAGGGAAGGGCAGGGGAAAGAGGGGAGAGAGAAGGGGCAGGGGAAGAGAGGGGAGAGAGAGAAGGGCAGGGGGAGAAGGGGCAGGGGAAAGAGGGGAGAGGGAAGGGCAAGGGAAGAGGGGAGAGAGAAGGGCAGGGGGAAAGAGGGGAGAGAGAAGGGCAGGGGAAAGAGGGGAGAGAGGAGGGCAGGGGAAAGAGGGAGAGGGAAGGGCAGGGGGAAGAGGGGAGAGAGAGAAGGGGGCAAGGGAAGAGGGGAGAGAGAAGGGCAGGGGGGAAGGGGGAGAGAGAAGGGCAGGGGGAAAGAGGGGGAGAGAGAAGGGCCGGGGGAAAGAGGGGAGAGAGGAGGAGGGCAGGGGGAAAGAGAGGGGGAGAGAGGGGCAGGGGAAGAGGGGAGAAGGGCGGGGAAAGAGGGAGAGGAGGCGGGGGAAAGAGGGGGAGAGAAGGGCAGGGGAAGAGGGGGAGAGAGAAGGGCGGGGGAAGGGGAGAGAGGAGGGCGGGGAAGAGGGGAGAGAGGAGGGCAGGGGGAAGAGGGAGAGAGAGAGAAGGGCGGGGAAGAGGGGGAGAGAGGGCAGGGAAGGGAGAGAGGAGGGGGCAGGAGGGAAAGAGGGAGAGAGAGAAGGGCAGGGGGAAGAGGGGAGAGAGAAGGGCAGGGGGAAGAGGGGAGAGAGGAGGGCGGGGAAAGAGGGGAGAGAGAGGAGGGCAGGGGGAAAGAGGGGAGAAGGGGGCAGGGGAAGAGGGAGAGAGAAGGGCAGGGGGAAAGAGGGGAGAGAGAAGGGCAGGGGGAAGAGGGGGAGAGAGAAGGGGGCCGGGGAAGAGGGGGAGAGAGGAGGGGCAGGGGGAAGGGGAGAAGGGAGGGCAGGGGGGAAGAGGGGAGAGAGAGGGCAGGGGGAAGAGGGGGAGAGAGAAGGGCCGGGGGAAGAAGAGGGGAGAGAGGAGGGCAGGGGGAAGAGGGGAGAGAGAGGAGGGCAGGGGGAAAGAGGGAGAGAGAAGGGCGGGGAAGGGGGAGAGAGAGGAGGGCAGGGGAAAGGGGGAGAGGAGGGCGGGGGAAAGAGGGGAGAGAGAAGGGGCAGGGAAGAGGGAGAGAGAGAAGGGCAGGGGGGAAGAGGGGAGAGAGGAGGGCGGGGGGAAAGAGGGAGAGAGGAGGGCAGGGGGAAAGAGGGGAGAGAGAAGGGCAGGGGGAAAGAGGGGAGAGAGAAGGGCAGGGGGAAAGAGGGGAGAGAGGAGGGCAGGGGGAAGAGGAGAGAGGAGGGCAGGGAAGAGGGGAGAGAGAAGGGCAGGGGGAAGGAGGGAGAAGAGGGCAGGGGGAAGAGGAGAGGAGGGGCGGGGGGAAAGAGGGGGAGGGAGGGCAGGGGAAAGAGGGGAGAGGGGAAGGGCAGGGGAAAAGAGGGGGAGAGAGAAGGGCAGGGGGGAAAGAGGGGGAGAGAGGGAAGGGCAGGGGGAAAGAGGGGAGAAGAAGGGCAGGGGGAAGAGGGGAGAGAAGGGCAGGGGGGGAAGAGGGGGAGAGAGAAGGGCAGGGGGAAAGAGGGGGAGAGAGAAGGGCAGGGAAGAGGGAGAGAGAGGGCGGGGGAAAGAGAGGGGAGAGAGAGAAGGGCAGGGGGAAAGAGGGGAGAGAGAAGGGCAGGGGGAGAGGGGAGAGAGAAGGGCAGGGGGGAAGAGGGAGGAAGGGAGGGCAGGGGGAAAGAGGGGAGAGAGGGAGGAAAGGGAAAGAGGAGGAGAAAGGCAGGAAAAAGGAGGAGAGGGAAGGGCAGGGGGAAGAGGGAAGAGAAGGGCAGGGGGGAAGGGGAGAGAGAAGGGCGGGGGAAAGAGGGGGAGAGAGAAGGGCAGGGGGAAAGAGGGGAGAGAGAAGGGCAGGGGGAATGAGGGGAGAGAGAAGGGCAGGGGAAAGAGGGGAGAGAGAAGGGCAGGGGAAAGAGGGGAGAGAGAAGGGCAGGGGGAAAGGGGAGAGAGAAGGGCAGGGAGAGAGGAGGGCAGGGGAAAGAGGAGAGAGAAGGGCAGGGGGAAAGAGGGGGAGAGAGAAAGGGCAGGGGGAAAGGGAGAGAGAAGGGCGGGGGAAAGAGGGAGAGAGGGCGGGAAAGGGGGAGAGAGAAGGGCGGGGGAAGAGGGAGGAGAGGGAGGGCAGGGGGAAAGAGGGGAGAGAGAAGGGCAGGGGAAAGAGGGGAGAGAGAAGGGCAGGAAAGAGGGGAGGGAGGGCGGGGGGGAAAGGGGGAGAGAGAAGGGCAGGGGAAAGAGGGGAGAGAAGGGCAGGGGGAAAGAGGGAGAGAGAAGGGCAAGGGGGAAAGAGGGGAGAGAGGAGGGCAGGGGAAAGAGGGGAGAGAGAGAAGGGCCGGGGAAAGAGGGGAGAGAGGAGGGCGGGGAAAGGGGAGAGGGAAGGGCAGGGGGAAGAGGGGAGAGAAGGGCAGGGAAAGAGGGGAGAGGGGAAGGGCAGGGGGAAGAGGGGAGAGAGAAGGGCGGGGGGGAAGAGAGGAGAGAGAAGGGCGGGGGAAGAGGGGAGAGGAGGGCAGGGGGAAAGAGGGGAGAGAGAAGGGCAGGGGGAAAGAGGGGAGAGAGAAGGGCAGGGGGAAGGGGAGAAGGGCGGGAAGAGGGGAGAGAGAGAAGGGGGCCGGGGGGAAAGAGGGGAGAGAGAAGGGCAGGGGGAAAGAGGGGAGAGAGAAGAGCGGGGAAGAGGGGGAGAGAGGAGGGCAGGGGAAAGAGGGGGAGAGGGAAGGGCAGGGGAAAGAGGGGAGAGAGAAGGGCAGGGGAAAGAGGGGAGAGAGAGGGCGGGGGAAAGGGGAGGGAGGGCAGGGGGAAAGAGGGGAGAGAGAAGGGCAGGGGAAAGAGGGGAGAGAGGAGGGCAGGGGGAAAGGGAGAGAGGGAAGGGCAGGGGAAGAGGGAGAGAGAGAAGGGCGGGGGAAAGGGAGAGGGAAGGGCAGGGGAAGGGGGAGAAGGGCAGGGGAAAGAGGGGAGAGAGGAGGGCAGGGAAGAGGGGGAGAGAGGGAAGGAAGGGCAGGGGAAAGAGGGGAGAGAGAAGGGCGGGGGAAGAGGGGGAGAGAGAGGGGCGGGGAAGAGGGGAGAGAGAAGGGCAAGGGGGAAAGAGGGGAGAAGGAGGGCAGGGGGAAGAGGGGAGAAGGGCCGGGGAAAGAGGGGAGAGAGGAGGGCAGGGGGAAAGAGGGGGAGAGGAAGGGCGGGGGGAAGAGGGGGAGAGAGAAGGGCAGGGGGAAAGGGGGAGAGGAAGGGCAGGGGGAAGAGGGGAGAGAGAAGGGCAGGGGGAAGAGGGGAGAGAGGAGGGCGGGGGAAAGAGGGGAGAGGGAGGGCAGGGGAAAGAGGGGAGAGAGAAGGGCAGGGGGAAAGAGGGGAGAGAGAAGGGCAGGGGGAAAGAGGGGGAGAGAGAGAAGGGCCGGGGAAGAGGGGAGAGAGAGGAGGGGGCGGGGAAAAGAGGGGAGAGAGAAGGGCAGGGGGAAAGAGAGGGGAGAGGAAGGGCAGGGGGAAAGAGGGGGAGAGAGGAGGGGCGGGGGAAAGTGAGTGTGGGTGTTTGGTTTGTGTTTGTTTGGTTTGTGTTTGTGTGTGTGTGTTTGTGTGTGTGTGTTTGTTTGTGTGTGTGTGTGTGTTTGATTGTGTGTTTGTGTGTGTGTGTGTGTGTGTGTGTGTGTTTGTGTGTGTTTGTTTGGTGTGTTTTTTTTTTGTGTGTGTGTTTGTTTGTGTGTGTGTAATGTTTGAATATGCATGAATATGTGTATATAAGAATGTATGTGTGTGTTTGTGTGTGTGTGTGTGTGTGTGTGTTTGTGTGTGTGTGTGATGTGTGTAATGT
>BOPN01011705.1:7500-10000 GCA_017312705.2 Penaeus japonicus | reverse complement strand
GAAATTATTGCTATTATTCTTTCAGGATATTTAACGTGACAACCGAACGCTCAGGAGAGAAAGAAAACGAAATCGGCGTAACAATAATTTCATGAGAAATTTCTCGAAACGTTTTGACCCCGCGATGTCATGTTTAATCGACTGTATCCGAAAGCGTGCATTCGAATCTGCGCGAGGGGAGAGATGTGTTCGTTTTTGTCTAGACCTTTAATATTAGTATATCTATGAGACCTTTTTTATCATTTAATCCCTAAACTATTTGTCAAAAGAAAAAGGGAATAGAAAGCGATATTGAGACAGAGCGAAAGAGTGGAACAAAGAAGAGAGACAGAGAAGGCGAGAGACATGTGTGAGCGTCCGTTGCTTCGTCATCATTCGCATTTGTATCATGTTTGCATTCGCTCTGTGCTACTTCACTATGGAAACGAGGTGTAACTTAACAGGCACAAGACACCATAGAGTTTAAAATACGACCTCGGATATGCCACGTTCCCCAATTAGAGAGCAAAAAGGGCACCCAGAAGATAATAGCAGCAAACTATTGATTTTTCATTTTCCAACTCGAGAATAGCCAGGTGTTTGATACACTTCGTAGTATAGAATGCAAAGTGGACAGCTTATGAGATCCAGCCCTTTTAGTGACACTGAGTCATTTGATAAATGGCTTTCCTACGCTTTCCCTACGCCAATGGCCCTTGTTTAATGTTTGCTATTGCTATGGAAACTACTAGAAATCAGACGCCTGCTAGACTGTGAGGAGAATTCCGCGTACATGATTCATAATTGGAATGCACTACATTGACATTTTCTTTGTTACATATGATTTTATTTAATAATTTATGTATATTTCTATTGCTCTCTCTCACTTTCTTTTTTCTTTCTCTCAGTCTCTCCCTCCCCTCCTCTCTCTCCCTCTTTCTCTCTCACTCTCTCTCTCTCTCTCTCTCTCTCTCTCTCTCTCTCTCTCTCTCTCTCTCTCTCTCTCTCTCTCTCTCTCTCTCTCTCTCTCTCTCTCTCTCTCTCTCTCTCTCCCTCTCCCTCTCCCTCTCTTTCTCATATTTGTGCGTCCGGTTATCTCTATACATACAAATAAACCAATTTACCTATCCATCCATACCACTACACATGTTTGTCTTCTGTCTTCATATCTATCTCTATGTCTGTCGACCAGTCGACCAGCTTAATGACCTAAATAGTTACGTACCCAAGGCCCCAGTATACCCTCTTTCAATATTCTATGTATATAAAGCTACTTCTCAAATCGTGTGTCTCTCCATCTATATGATAATTCTTTTGATCGATCTCCATCTTTTGTCATTATATAACCTGACTATGGACTTATCTATTGATCTTTCTGTTCGTCTACCTACGTGACTGTCTATCTCTTTATCTGTCTATCTCACTCTTTGTGTATCATGTATTTACTTAGTGTGTTTACATATCTGTCAAACAATCTCACTGCGACGCAAATACGGTATTTGTGTGTGTGTGTTGTGTATCTTGTGTGTGTGTTTGTGTGTGTGTGTGTGTGTGTGTGTGTGTGTGTGTGTGTGTGTGTGTGTGTGTGTGTGTGTGTGTGTGTGTGTGTGTGTGTGTGTGTGTGTGTGTGTGTGCGCGCGTACGTTCGTCCTAGGGGTGACAGCTATGCGACATGGAATGTGATATCGAGATTTTACCCGAAATAGAAGACATGGAATGCGATATCGAGATTTTACAGACAGACCAGAGACCCACTGAAGAATGGACGAAAAATAATTCAGGGAAATATGTTACCGATAAACATAGAAGAGAAGAAACAAAGACACCTGAACAGAAGCGGGATATTCCCAAATGTGAAGTGTGTAAAATCGAGAACGCAAATGTAGAATTACTATCCTGTGCACATGTGGTCGTTTGTGGATGTTGTGTTATTGGTTTGACATGTTGTCCTAAGTGTCATCGTAATATCCGTCGTAAAAGGAATCCTAATATATTTTAATATATTTCAACATTATATGTACAATTAAACATAAAAGTATAAATAATAATATCATGAATATATAATATTGATTATGAATTTATGATTGAATATATATATATATATATTTTAACCAAGGATAACAAGCTGCTTTATAATATTATATCTAGGTAATATCATAAGATGATATAGATAAATAAAATAAGATTTAACATAAATCTGAATTATTTCCTGATATAAAATTGATACTCAACGATGAGGGCATATGAAAATAATGGAATTTAAAGCTAGTGATTCAACATTAACGGATATAATATAGCCATTGTCATCACTTAAGGACGGGAGACACCATCGCATGTGCGTTCTGTTATGAAGTAATGAGTAATTTCAACGAGGGTGATATACCAAAAGAAATACATGATAATAAATATCGTCACTGTCCCACTCTTAGAGAAAATTATGTCTTTGATCCAGATTTTTTACTCAAAACCGAAGGAGAAAATATTGACCCTTTAAAGAGTATTCCGATTATCCGGTCTTACA
>BOPN01011703.1:7500-10000 GCA_017312705.2 Penaeus japonicus | reverse complement strand
TCTCTTTGTCTTCACTCGGAGGATCCTCCAACAGATCGAGTTTAGAATCCCATGATGTGTATGACATTCCACCTGAGCCACGGCGGGTGTCTGAGCCCCAGCGACCCAGGCTTCCCCCAAGGGAATCCAAAGACACCAGAGATGCTTACGATGTTCCCCGTTCAGCACACCACATAGGCCTTGACACCTACGACACGCCACCCTCTCGAGGGCCCCGTATCCAAGCCATGCGTCCTGGAGAGGCACTCTACGACGTGCCACCTCAGGTCAGCCGGGACGTCCGCCAGCCTGACTCGGTGGATGCAGCTCCAAATCGCCTCTCTTCAGGGTCAGACTCCTCAGGTGGGGACGTTGACATTGGCTACTGGAAGGAGCTGCCCCTGGAACTGGACTCTGCTATTGACACACTAGCAAAACTACAGCAGGAGGTTTATGGGGCTATAGAGAAGCTGAAGACTGTTCATCAGACTTGTGGTTGGCGACCAAGAGACATAGGGGATGACTCTGAAGAGGACATGAAGGTAATTATCTTCCGTCTCCGCCAGTCTGTACACGAAATCATAGAATTTGGGCAGGGTTCAGTTGTGAATGCAGCAAGAAATGGAGAGAGAGGGGTTGCCCGGAGACTCCAGCGTCTACTGGAACCAATCAGTAAAACAGCAGCTGTTATAGATGATGCTTGGGGCAGGTTACAGTCAGGTAGCTGGACCCAAGCCTTGACCTGCGGAACAAACCCAGAAAATCTGAATCAGCTGGTCACAATAGCACACTCTCTTGCTGATGATGTTGACCACCTAGCTTCAAGCATCCAGAATAAAGTAACACTCATTTTCAAGAGGTCTCCCAGTCTGGATGTGTCAGGAGGTTTCCGGCAGCAGGGAACAGATGATGAGAAGACGCCTGTTCAGGAAAGGCCCCTCCCTGATCTGCCCGAGAAGAAGCCTGAAAATATGTATGAAAATGACTCAAGAAACTGGCTGGAAGACTACGATTACGTGAACTTAGAAACACGGGAGAGTGTGGAACGTGAGCACGAAGAAATTAAAAAGGAATTACCTGCACAGTTGCGCAAATCATTTGACAATTTAGTAAAACAGTCTCAGTTGATAGTGGACAGCGATCACGAGAAAGTATTGCAAAAGGACGATGCCCCTTGCACAACGCCAAGCAAGCAAGGAAGCCAGAACTTGGACCCAAATGACCGACAGGTGATTGGATTCTACAGCACGCAGGCAGAACTGCACCTCCAACACTTGAACACGGCCATTGATGCGTTTCTGCTCACTGTCGAGAACAACCAGCCCCCCAAAGTATTCATTGCTCACTCCAAATTTGTTATCCTCAATGCACACAAGCTGGTGTACATCGGGGACACAGTCCATCGCAACGTCGTGAACCCGGAGATCAGAACTCGTGTTCTGAACTGCTCGAACGCCCTCTGCGACGCAATGAAGAACACAGTGTCTGCAGCGAAGACGGCCGCTTTGCAGTTCCCATCAGTTGTAGCAGTTCAGGCTATGGTTGATGCCTTTGTGGCAGTCTCTCATCTGGCAAACAACCTGAAGCAGGCTGTAGCAGCAGCTCCACTATGAACACATTAACGGGATTATACATGTATAGTATGAGATGCATATCGCATAATGCTGAATATTTTGTTGTGCTCAGGACCAGTGTCGACTTTCTTCACTGACCATCGGAAGCCACTGAGAAGATCCTTGCCTCTCCCTGGTGCTATGTACAGAATGCAGGAGATGCAGGCCGGAGTATTGACTGTAATGTATTGTTTCAGAATTCTGTTTGGAACTTTTGTTTAGTTATTTAATATTAATGCAAATGATGTGTTGAAGCAAAGTAAACTTCCTATAAGTTAGGAATTTGTGGGTGTGCGAGTTAAATTGTGAATACTGTGAATTTTGTATCCGTCTTGTGTTGCGTAAGACAAAAATCATTTGAGAGTTAAATGCAATATTGCTGCTAAAACAAAGCAGTAAGCATTCCATTTCCTGCAAATCACCTATGTATATATTGCCATGATTTTTTGTATTTATTTTAAAAGAGATACTTTGATTGCTTTGTGTATGTGTGATCTATTATGTAATTTTACAACACAAAAATAATTGGATTATTATCATTGGTTGATATGACTGCAGCAAGGAGTCAGTGCACCATTTTCTCTTCCTTTACTCTGCTGATTTACGAAGGAAAAACAAAAAGACAAGTATGAAACAGTTGTCTTTCTCTTAATTATATATATTTTGATTTTACAAATGCATCATAGTTGTATACCCTTTCCGCAAAGCTTCCTATGTAGCAGATCTCCTTAATGGTGATGAGCGCACTCTTTTCTGCGCGCTCGTTGGCAATGAAGAACAAGCCCCTGTAGCTGTTAGGAATTAGAAGAAATGTACACACATCTAGTATGTATAGTATGTAAAGAAATGTCAAGATATTTTGTCAGAAACGATCTATCTAACTTGAATGATGAAAGGGATGAAGATGT
>BOPN01011702.1:2446-7446 GCA_017312705.2 Penaeus japonicus | reverse complement strand
CTCTGTTTATTCTTTAGTTTTAATTTTTTTCCCTTTGGCTTTTCTTCCTCCTTTCCGCCTAACTCTTGATATCTTCATATCAAAATTTCTTCATTCTTTCACCTTATTTTTGTTTCCTGCGTCTTCATCTTATGACCCTCGCGTAAGGAGAAAAAAGGAAAAAATAAATTAATTTACTCTCATAGGTTCCCTAAACCATCCAAATTGATTAAGTGGAACCTTCTATCGCAATGTTCTGTTGTTCTTTAAGTCATCAGTATTGGAAAATTTATAATTTACTCATCAAAAACTTTAATAATCATTTAATGTGAATATTTCTATTTTTGAGCAAAGTATTTGCTGAAATTATAATGAAATGAGAATTTGATGTGAAAGTCATTGTCCGGTGTAATTCACGCAGACTATAATCCCTAAATGATGTAGATTAAAGAATTATGCTAGCATTAATTTTACCGTAACTATTTTTGTCTTTTCTGATTTCTACCGCTGATGAAATGTATATGTATTCTCGTAATATTTCCATCGTTTCTTTTTTTCTTTATTTTCATCATTCAGTATACATTTTGGGTCATGTAGAGTAATGGTGCTATTACTATTATTATTATAGTTGTTAATATTATTCTTGTTATGGTATATCTATTGTTCTTTGGGTGTTGTTATCATTTCTTGTAATTTTGGTGTTATTACTAATCTTTGTTTGTTTTTACATATCATTATTGATGTGTCACCATTTTATTCATTTTGTTTTTGTTATTATTATCATTGTCATCTCATCAGTATCATCAACGTCATTATTACCATCATTAGCGGTTGCATTTTAATTGTTACTGATATTACTATCATTACTATTATTAAAGTCATTACGGGTATCGGCATTTTTATTATTTTTTTATTTTTTTATTATTACCATCACTGATCATTACCATGATTATTATCGTTATATCGTTTATTGTTAGATTCTATCATCACCATCATTATTGTCCCTATCGTTATTATCATCACCATAAATATAATGATAATGTTGATAGCGAAGATGATAATGATGATAAAAGTAATATTGAATATTAGCAATGATAACAATAATGATAATATCATTGTTACTGTTATGGTTGTTGGTCTCGTTGTTATGACAATATTAATTATGATAATGATATTAATATGATGATTAAGAGATTCTCTTCTACCCTCTTTCATACACTTTCTTTTTAATAACTCTATCAGATGCTATAAAGTGAGAGAGAACGAAAAAAAAAATGCGAAAGAAAAGGGATTAGAGGGAGAGAGAGAGAGAGAGACGAAAAAAGAAGAAGAAAGAAAATAAAAGAAAATAAAAAAGGGCAAGAGAATAAAAAGGAAGAAAAGACAGAGAAAAATAAAGACGATAAATGAGAGAACAGGGAAATCTAAAGTCGAAAAAAGAAAGAGAGACAGAGAGAATAACAGAAAAATAGAGAAATGGCGATCCAAGGAAGAAGAAAAAAGAAAGTTTCCCCGTTCTTAGCGGTTGCAAAAGTGCTTGGCTGACCCTCGGCTGCAACAAAGGGAGGGAGTGAGTGCGTCGTGCAACAACTGGCCGACAGAGACTGAATATAAAAGCCTTATCACCATCTTATCTCCGCACCTTCTCCGATAACAGCTGGCAATTAGTCACGTGACCTTATTATGGCGCGAGTCGTGACCACAAGGGAATATCTGATGACCTTCCCTTGTTTAAAGACTCTATTTCTTTCTTTTTTTTTTTTTTTTTTTTTTTTTTTTTTTTGGTCTGCACTTTCGTTCTGTCTTTCTCTTCTGGTTTACCTTTTTTTGTTTTTGTTTTCGCCTTTTGGGGAGTCTCTCGTTCTATATTTCTGTCTGTCCCGCTTTCCCGATTTTATTGCCCTTTCTGAATTTCTTTATCTCTCTGTGTCTGTCTGTCTATTTGTCTGTGTGTCTGTCTCTCTATCTATGTATCTGTCTGTCTGTTTCTATTTATTTATCTCTCTCTCTCACACACACACACACAGAGAGAGAGAAAACGAGTGAGAAAGAGAAAGAGAGAGAGCGAGAGAGAGAGAGAGAGAGAAAGGGAAAGAGAGAGAGAGAGAGAGAGAAAGGGAAAGAGAGAGAGAGAGAGAGAGAAAGGGAAAGAGAGAGAGAGAGAGAGATAGAGATTCGCTATTTACCTTCTTGGCCCCAGAACTTCCTTCCACCCCCCCCCCCCCCCACCCCGACTCCCACCCCCCTCGTTACAGCTCGTTGCTCACACGCTGTTTCATTTTCGACTTCGTTGGAGATACGAAGGAATTTGTGCATTTCTGCAGCGTATGGATGTTTTTAGAGATATATGGGTTTCCATGGACGTATCTTCACCCAGTGAGATAGGGAGAGAGGGGGGGGGGGCGTTAGGAAAAAAGAAAGTCAGAAAAAGAGAAACAAAGCTATGGAGGACGGGGAAAAAAGAGAGAACGGTGATGAAAAGGGGGAGACTGGACGAGTGTTTACCAATAGATGGGGAGACTGGTAGACATGAATTGTTTCCGAGAGAGAAATAGGAGCAAAGATGACTGTATGGGAGAGAGGACGAGCGAGAGAGAGAGGGTAGATGAAAGAGAGAGAGAGGGAGGGAGGGGAGAGAGAGAGAATGAGAGAGAGACAGAGAGAGAGAGAGAGGGAGAGAGAGAAACTCAATATCAAACCGCAGATAGACACATAGAAACACATACACACACACCCTTGACTCAACATACCAATATCAAGCCACACAGAAGAGAAAAGTAGAACGGAGAGAGACATATTAGTGAAACTTTACCCGCCAAACCCGAGACCGCGCAATTAATTTCGTTTAAACCTCGAGATTCTTACACCTTCAAGTCCCTCGTTGGCAGTCGAGATGCCACCAAAGTAAGGGCAAAAATGTCTCGAGAAGTTGGTCGAGAGATCCAAGATATTCACGGGTCATAGCCACAAGCCGATCCCGTGTCAGGAAAAATAAACAAACGCGGGAAGAATTTAAAAGAAAAGGGGGAAAGAAAAACGGTGAGGTTAAGCGAAGCAAGGGTCTCGGTTTCAAAGCAGAGGTAGAGAGTGACGTCTATATTATACGGTTTGGAGGGTCTGCTTGTTGTCTCGAACCAGTTGCCGCTGTAAGTGTCCGTAGTGGGGATTGAACTCTTACTACTGTGAAATTGATGATGTTGCAAATACAGTTATTATGACGATCTGATTGGCGTTTTTAGATCCCTGTTTTTGTTGATATTTGGGTCGTTATCGATGCGTTGATGTTATATCTATTGTTAATGTTTCTGATACTTGTGATTCAAAAGTTACTGATGTTACTACTGGGTTGATGCTGTTACTAACATTTTCTGTTGATATAATTACTTATAATACTAATAATACCGATATTAATGCTGTATCCCTCCATCACCATAGCATCATCACCTTCAACACTACATTACTTGTTGTCCACTCACTATAACTCGTGTCACCATATCACCTTCCACCATAACACTTATCCACACCACACTAAAAGATAAAAGAATGGAAGATGGGTGTTTTAAGTGCCCGTTTTAATAGTACATAAGTAGCTGTAGTCCTTATCTTAAAATATAGGTTGGCCGGAATTTGAAATATCCCCTGTCAGAGGGTAACACCTTTCGGCCGCTCGGAAGCACTCCCCACGTGTTCTTTATTCCCCTTTTTGCTTTCATCACGATTTCAGAAATGGAGTGAATTTTGATATTGATGAAAATGCTATTGCTATGATGAGTATTGCTTGGTTATTATTAATGTTGTGTCTTTTCCGTAGGTGTTATTGCTGATTAGTTTTTTGTTTTTTTTTATTCTTTGTTATGTCTTTGTCTACTCGAGCTTCGTCTTTAACCCTTTTTTTGTAACTTTGTGTCCCTATATACCCTGCCTCCCCCCTCCCCCTTTTTCGTCTTCTCCTTCCCCACCTTTCGCACCTCTCGCACCTCCACCTGTTCCTCATTCACCACCTTCCTACCTCCTTCCTTTCCACATTTTTCTATGGCCTCCACTTATTGTACTTTACTCTCCACCCCCCTGTCTCTTCTTCCACACTTCCTCCACACTTACCCCTCCCCCCCTACTTAATTGTTTCCCCAGCTCTCAATCCCTTACTCAACCCCCCCCCTCCCCCACCTCCTCTGACCTCACACAAACCCTATTTCTCTTTCCCTCCTTCCATCCTCTTCCACCTGCTCCACACCAATATTCCTCCCTCCACTTCCTCTTCCACCCTCACTTTAATCTCCTTATAATTTTCCTCCCCCTCTCCTCCCCTACCTTTTCACCCCCTCCACCTTCCACCCTTCACCCTACACCCTTAACCTGCTTCTCCCTCCACCTCCTCCACCTCCCACGCCCCCATCCACCCTCCAACCCACTTTCGCAGCAAAGGGAGAGGGTGTGAGAGCTCAGTGGATCGGCAGCGGTGGAGGGGGGGGGGGGTAGGGGAGAGAAATGGGGGAGGGAGGGTGTTGTTTTTTTCCCCCACCCTCATCCATAACATTATCTCAGTCACCATCTCATCGCGATCTCACCTCCCTTATCACTATCATCTCCGTATCATTATCAGGCCGATGACAGAGATGGTGATTGCTGAGGAGGTGGACTCGACCCTCTCTCTGTATCTGTCTGTCTATCTATCTATTTTCTTTCTTTCTCTCTCTCCTTTTCTCTTATTCTCTCTCTGTCTGTCTGTCTTTGTCTCTCTGTCTGTCTCTCTCTTTCTTTCTCTCTCTCTCTCTCTCTCTCTCTCTCTCTCTCTCTCTCTCTCTCTCTCTCTCTCTCTCTCTCTCTCTCTCTCTCTCTTTGTCTGCCTCTCTCTCTCTCTCTCTCTCTCTCTCTTTGTCTGTGTGTGTGCCTCTCTCTCTTTCTCTCTCTCTCTCTCTCACTCTTAGTCTCTCTCTCTCTCTCTCTCTCTCTCTCTCTCTCACTCTCTCTCTCTCTCTCTCACACACACACACACATGTGTATATTTGTGTGTATATATA
>BOPN01011700.1:7500-10000 GCA_017312705.2 Penaeus japonicus | reverse complement strand
GCTTCCATGATTACTTTAATTGTCATAGACAAGTATATGAGATGAGTCATGGCCCACAAAATGGTATCGGCAAGAACAGGGGCCTCTTTTGTCCGCTGGTCATTCCGCGAGGAGCTCGAAGCCTGGTCACTATTCCGCACAGGTGCAGTGACCAGGTGTGTAGTGTGCTCGTGACAATGACCCTTGACAAGGAATGTCTTTGTTCGTTGTTACTGTTAATCTCGAACTATGAGTCTTAGTGTATATTATGATTCTATTTAAAAGTTTTTTTTATGATAATTATTATAATTATTATTATTATTACTAATATCACTATTATTTTACCATTATCATTAACATTATTTTCATCATGATTATCGATAGATATCATTATCATTATTTAGATATAAAAGAAATTGGACGAGTTTGTTATATGAACTCATTCCAGTTATTGCTTAAGAGGTATGAGCCGAAATGTTTCACAGAGAATAAATATTCAAGTCTTCTAAAAGAGTATTCTTGTTGCCTTAATTTCTATTTCACACATATACACACACTCACACGCACACACACACACACTCACACACACACACACACTCACACACACACACACACACACACACACGTTACACTACTTTGTAAAATAAGTCAATAGTTCCTGTATGTGTGTGTGTGTGTGCATACAGACACACACACACACACACACTCACACACATACACACACACACACACACACACACACACACACACATATAAACCCGCACACGCATACGCACACACGTATACACTGTAGATATATATACATATATATATGAATATAGATATATATAAGTATATTTATAAGTATATATATGTATATATATATATATATATATATATATATATATATGTATATATATATATAAATATATATATATATATATATATATATATATATATATACATATATAATAATATATATATAGTAACACATGTATGAATATATAAACATATATATGTATGCATATATATGTATATATATATATATATATATATATATATATATATATATATATATATATATGTACACACACACACACACACACACACACACACACACATATATATATATATATATATATATATATATATATATATATATATATATATATATATATATATATATATGTATATATATTTACATATATATATATATATATATATATATATATATATATATATATATATATATATATAAATACATGTATATATATGTATATATATATATATATATATATATATATATATATATATATATATATATATATTATATATATAAACATATATATAATTTCATCCATCGGTACTTTTAACTATAACTTGGCTAAATATCTTGTACGGATTATTCAATATTAAGTTTACCTGTGAAATGGAAAAGGAAAACCAACTCCCTTTTCTAGACACGCTAATCGCCAAAAAAAAAGGATGTCTATCCACAACGGTTTTTTAGAAAACCTACATTCACTGGTTAGGCTTAAATTATTTAAGCCACTCCCTTCAGAAATACATGACTAATAGTATTTCTACTCTTATCAATAGAGCATTTAATATCTGCTACACATGGTACCTGTTTGATAATGAAATTAAATACTTAACCAACTACCTTAAAATGAATGGATACCCTGACAATATAATCTTCAAAACAGTGAGGCTATTCTTAAACAACAAATCATGTCCTCCCGTCGAAATTCGAAAACAATTACGTGAGATGCTGAAACATTCCTTCCCTCAAATAGAATTTAATATAGGTTTCAAAAATAACTATACTATAGCACTTTTTTTTAAGAAAGAGAGATCCAGTCCCTCCAGAATTTTGTTCAAATATAGCATATCAATATAGTTGTCCTGGCTGTAACGCTAGGTATATTGGATCAACTTCAGGTTGGTTCAAACACAGGATTTTTGAACATATGGGTAAGTCAATTAGAACAGGCCTACCTCTGAATAAACCGTCTTTCTCTGCAATCCGCCAACATTTGCACTCGGAAAACCACCCTTACACTCATAAGGATTTCAAAATTCTGTCCACTTCCCATACCAGGCTCGAACTCCAAATCTCCGATTCCTGCACATTCATAAGATGAAACTAAAGCTCAACAATCACACAGCTGTTAACTATTTAACCCTGTGACCTCCACTGTCATTTTACATGTTAAGTTGTGTTTAGGTGATTATATAGTGTTCCATTTATGTTCGTTATTTTTTACTCTTTTCATTAGTTGTTATCTGAATGTAAACCATTGTGAACAATATTCATTTACCCAGCTCTAGTGGGTAAATAGCTCTAGTGGCAAAAGCGAAGGAAAAGGCATATGAACAGTTATATGAGAAGTTAGATACAAGGGAAGGAGAGAAAGACCTATACAGACTAGCCAGACAGAGGGAGAGAGATGGGAGGGATATACAGCATGTTAAGATGATGAAGGATGCAGACGGAAATATACTGACGAGGGAAGAAAATATATTACACAGATGGAAGGAA
>BOPN01011698.1:7500-10000 GCA_017312705.2 Penaeus japonicus | reverse complement strand
GTTACACACCCCCTCCCTCCCTACACTCGCGCCACCGTCGATACGTAACTAAACGATTTCTAGCGGGAAATTTAACGTTTTTTACGTAATCAAAACCCAACCCATAAATCTAACCTAACCTAGCCTAGTTTTTTGGTTTGCCCTAGCCAAGGGAGGGCTTCACCCCCTCCCTGGACCCGCCACCACTTTTAAGGCCACTGCGTGGCCGGTAACTTTTCAAAATGAATGTCATCCACCAACCATGGAACTGACCGATTTTAGGTCTGCCCTAGCCAAGGGAGAGCGCCCCCCTGTACCCCCCCTTCTTAAGCCACTGCATGGCAGGTTCATTTTCACTGTGCGATTTTAGCCTGCCCTAGCCAAGGGAGGGCTTCACCCCCTGGACCCCACCCTTCTCACCCATTACTCATTTTTAAATTATTTTCAAAATCATATCCGATTAGTTTTCGTTTCCGAAAGAAGAGGGTTTTATGGGGTTACGTCATAATTAAAGCTACGTCATGCCGAAAGGCTTATTTTTTCGCTACTTGTAGTTGCATCTTTATCCAATAATACCAAATTTTCTATGTATCTTATGGCTGTGTAAAACTGAACTATACCTTGTTGATAATTTTGCAACCTTTACTCTGTGGTGGCAGCCTCTGTAGCTTAAAAGACATTACATTTACCCATGACATTTATTCGAACAAGCTTTAACCAAAGAATATTACCGTTTCCAAGAAACATTGAATGACACTGAAAAAAACCTGCTGTATGAATTGTAAATCCTGATTGTCGGCAGCAGCATCATGTCCTCACCTGCGTCCTGGTGCCATGGACTCAGCTTGAACAGCTTTATTATTTTGGCCAGCACATCCCTCACCGTCCGCGATTCTTCCACGTTAACACTTAGCACCACTAACTTCCTTTCATCTTCTAAAAAATCGCTGAGATCCAGCTTAATTCTCATTTCAAACAATCTTTCTCAGACCAGCGACGGGTTCAGTGTAATTGAAGATTGTTGTGACACTCTTGACGTCCGAAGGTGGAAGCGTCGTGAGGCTGAATCAGAATTCTCATTGGTTGCCGCTAGTGAACATGACGCCAATTGGTTGAAGGTCGCATTGCTGCTCACTTTCCGGACTGCCTTCTATGGGAAATGCGTTCAGTCAAATGAAATCTATGGGTTTGTGTTTCACTTGCTCAGTTTGACAAAAAATAACAATGGAATACAAATATACATGTATTCATTCATTTATATGATATCATTAAGCAGAAAATAAATGCCGTTCGGCACTACGTACCATCTTTTGTTACCATAGCAACCATAGTGGTTATACAGTGACAGAAAAGACATCACAGGATACTCTTTACCATGGAATACACTTTTATCCATCTACCATATAGAAAGTTTGTCCATCAAGAGGACAAAAGCATACAGAATTTGTTACGGAAATGGTAAAGTCATATGTAAATGAACAGTTTAACATAGGGCCGTAGCACTTTTATATTTGTTATAAAGTAACACAAAAATTAATAATTTTGAATCTATTTTTACAGGTCAATGTTGGGAAGAGTGACATGTCATGCTTACGCATTTAATCAAGAATTCCAAGCATACAACCTCAGGCAGTTTGTTGAGGCAAGTCGATAATATACCCCGATCTTATATTCTGATAACTGCCTATTAAAGCAATACATCCACAGGCCCTTCTTGTTATGGCATTACCAGAAACAAGTAGAATAATTTAAATGTTTCTTGTAGCTTATGCATATTTCTTTTTAGTCTAATCAATCTATATTCATTTGGTGCAACTCTAACCATATTTAATAACACCATATTTCGGCTCTTAATAGACTTAGCACCATATGGGTCTGTATCACAGTTACAGTGTATATGCAATATGCGTCTCATATTAACCATTTAGGTATTACTGTAACTTATACATACATATATATATATATATATATATATATATATATATATATATATATATATATATATATATATATATATATATATATATATATATATATATATATATATATATATATATATATATATATATATATACGAGATTTCTTGAGTTTTTAAACTAATCCATTAGCTCTTTTTTATGAGATGTTGAAAACTGATTAATATATTATTTAGTCTGATCAGAATGGATATGTATGGAAGTAATATTCCCTTACATTCATATGCAATTTAGCGACATCTCACTTTGATTTGTGGATACACAAGAGTATTGAAAACAGTTCTAAAAGTATCAGAAATGGATTTTGACTGAATGGCTGATTAATTTTAGTTCTTGTGTTCCAGAGTTTAGTAAAATGCCCTGCAGTAGCCTCTACGCTTGACATATGGCGTGGACAATATAGAGGGCCACTTGGTAAGTAATATCTTTCTCGATTTTGTAGCTTTGTTTCCTCGATTAAGGTTATTTTCCTAACATGTAAATAACCCAAAAGGGGATGCACATCACCAATCCTCTGTCGTTTTTATAACGTACTCTCCGGCCAA
>BOPN01011697.1:10000-14832 GCA_017312705.2 Penaeus japonicus | reverse complement strand
CATCTCCTTGCTTTGTTCTCCCCGTCTCCCTCTCCCTTCCTCTCCGCTCTCTCCCTCCCTCCTCCCCCCTCTCTCTGTCTCCTCTCCTTCGTCCACCCGCCGGCGAGCATCAAAGGTCCTCCAGGATATGGCTCGACGTATCGGCTCTCTCATCGAGGGACAACGTAAAAGAGAGGAGCTTTTGCATAATGTTTTCCGAGGGTTATACAAATCAGGCGCTTTTGAATTGGGATTTTACCATACGAGAAATATTTCTGGTTTAAATTGTGTGTATGTATGGATATATGTGTGTGTATATATGTATATGTATATATATATATATATATATATATATATATATGTATACATATATACATATACATATACATATACATATACATATACATATACATATACATATACATATACATATACATACACATATACATATACATATACATATGCACATATCTACATCTATAAATACATATATATACATATGTATACATATACATATACATATACACACACATATATATATAGATATATATATATATATATATATATATATATATATATATATATATATATATATATATATGTATATATACAGAGAGAGATAGAGAGAGAGAAAGAGAGAGAGAGAAAGAGAGAGAGAGAGAGAGAGAGAGAGAGAGAGAGAGAGAGAGAGAGAGAGAGAGAGAGAGAGAGAGTTGTACCTTCACGAGATCCCATGGCTAGAACCGCCACTGCTAATTCACTCATGTTTTGCCAGTGAAGAGCATGCCGAAGCTATTTGAGACCTATTATTCCAATGCATTTTCTAATAAAACGCATAAACATTTCATAGAGAAATACCGACCACTTGCGATCTTCGCTCTCGTTTGGGACCCACACGTGACGTATCAACCGGCATCACAAAGACTATCCGTCACTCGACCCTTGGAGTACACGACACTTGGCCACACTGCTGATTTAGGAACACGTATATGCTGGCTGTCGCTTCCTGGTATACGAAATCAAAGAAACGTGACTTTCGCACATTCATTTCTCTTTTCTCCCCCCTTCCCACACTCTCTCTCTTGGCTTTCCTCTTTCTTATTCTTACTCGCTCTCTCTCTCTCTCTCTCTATATATATATATATATAAATATATATATATATATATATATATATATATATATATATATATAAGGTTACATCCTTCTCTGCTCATTTCCCTCTTCTCCCTATCAACTGCAGCTAAAGCAGCTTATATTGTTTAGACATAAAAATGCTCAGAAGAAATGATGATGACCACTTCATGGCTAGCACACACACCCTAAACAGACCATTAATAGTGTGACTATATGCTTATTTCCGTGTCTCATTTGTCTTTATCGTACATTTCCTTCCTCAGAGTTTCCCTCTTTCTCCCCCTCCCCCCTCTCCCCTCCCGGTTCCTAGTGCCTCCCCGGCAGAACACAGATTCGGTTTGACGTTTTAACAGGCTTCAGTAACAAACATCCGGCGAGCTGGGACGGGACTGACTTACGGAAGCGCACATTGTGATGTGTGTGTGTGTGTGTGTGTGTGTGTGTGTGTGTGTGTGTGTGTGTGATAATGTGCGTGTGCGTGTGCATGTACGTTTGCATGTGCATGTGCGTGTACGTGTGCCTCGCCCTGTTCTGACCTCTCTCCCGACCTTGCGGAAACCAGCAGGGAATCGCATGTAAATTCCTTAGTTCACTCCTCGCCTTTATTGCCAACAAATTACCCATCGTCTCCCCAAGTTGTGCAGCGTCCTACACTTTGGAACGGTCTGATTTGAGAAAAAGTGAAAACATAATCCAGTACCACTTTTCGTCCCCTGAATTGTATGTAAAGATAACGTGTCGTTTTGTCTGGTCAGTGAGTCAGCGGGTCACTGTCTTCATCTTAATCTCTTATTATCAATATTTTTTGGGATTATCAAACAAAGTTGAATGTTCTAAGTTGCATTTTCATTAAAAGAATTCCTTGCTGTCTGAAAAAAAGAACTTGATTTTTTTCTATATGTTAACCTAGTTTGCTAAAATAGTGCTGTGCTGTGTACTTCATACTGCAATATCTGTTTGGTGACATGGTTTTAAAACGAGACTTCAATAGTTATCAATTATGAATGGTTGAACAAAAAATAGCGGGTTCTGATCAATACTGCAAACATCACTTTTCGTGCTTCTTTCCTCTATATCTCTAGAACACTTTTATGAATAAATAAAAAAGCACAAAGAAAATCATTCCATTCTTCTCACTCAAATTGGTGGGTATAGAGAGCAGGAAAAAAATGAAGGTGTGTGAGAGCGAATGAGGCAGAGAGAGAGTGACAGTGAGAATGAGAGTGAGAGAAGGAGAAAGAGATACTGACAGACAGGCAGACAGACGGACAGGCAGACAGGCGAACAGACAGAGACAGGGACAGGCAGACAAAGATATAAAGAAAATATAAACACAAATAGACACAGTAGACACAGAGATCGACAGACAGTTAGGCAAATACACAAAAAGGACAAAGAAAGAGAAAGCGAAAAAAAGAGACAGAGGAAGGAAGAAAAAGAAAAAAAAAAAAAAAAAAAAAAGGAAATAAATTCACACCGTTTGACAGTGGAATGATAGACGAAGGTGCCTCTGTGGGCTATTCCTGCGAGGACCCTCCCTAAGATCGTTGGGCCAAGAAAGAGCCATCCCGCGCGCCGCTGAAACGAGTCTAGTGGGATGGAATGAATGCACGAAGCTCCCCACGTGAGCCATTGCGGGAGGGAGGGTGTAATGGCAGGGAAAGTCAGCAGTTCGGGATGTATTTTTCCTGTATATATTGTCTTCACTTAAACAAAGCTTCGGTATTTACTGTTACCGGTAACATCTCCATAGATGCTTATGATAACAATTATTATCATTATTATTACCATTATTGTTATGATTATTGTTATTATCAGTAACATCACTGTCATTACCATTATTTAATCATCATCCTTACTATAATTATTATCATTATTCATTATATCATCATCTATATCAGCATCATTGTTATCAGAATCAGTATCAATATCATTATCATCAACATCAACATCAGCATTAGTATCGACATAAATCATCATTATCATCATTATCAACATCAATATTCTGATCACATTTTATTTCATTATTAATTACATTACTTCTGCTCATCAGCATTAACCCCTTTTTTGACGTCTGTGTAAAATCTTCGTCAATAATGACACGTAAACTAATCTTCCTGATGCCCCTGATCAAATTGACAGAAATTCGGATATCGCAGTCAAATATGCACCATTAAATGTAATTACTAATACAATCAATGTATAATTAGATATTTTACGCTACACCATTCCATAACAGTGAGTGTTTCCAGTATTTTTCTTTTTTTCCACATTTTTTGGTGAATGAAGTATTTGTGTCAGGTTTTGTGCTAATTTGATAAATCTCTAGACTTAACGTGTGAAAATGATGTTTCATAGAGCTTTTGCAATACGTTTAACTCAAATAACGCGACCGATAATATAAAAAACATGCCATTTATTACCTGAAATTGATAAAAATGTCTGCATTGCCAGGCTCAATTATGCATGATATAATGGGTGCATGCATGCTAACGCAATGATTAATACATCTAATTGTATATAGTCACTGTCACTTCCATAGCTAATATTGAGTAATTGAAATTTTATGGTTTAACGCAACCTAATCACAGGTCTCATTTGCGTCGTCCATTCCCAAAATGAACATCACTCCCCCCCCCTCTCTCTCTCTCTTTTTCTCTTTCTTTCTCTCTGTTTCTTTCTTTCTCTTTCTCCATCTTTCTCTTTTCTATTTTCTTTTTCTCTTTCTTTTTTTTTTCTCTCTCTCTACTGGGTACCGGATCCAAGAAACTCGCAAGTTCTCCTTGGGGCAACTTGCAATCGGAGCAGTTGCGACTACCACTGCATCCCAATCCACGAAGCATTTTCAACTGCGACTTTGAAGAAATGGTATTACACTGGACTGCCTATGAGAAACGCGCCTTCGAAATGCGTCCGCCAATCACCGCCCAATAATATCATAACGTAATTTCTTCGAAAACATGGAAAGTCATACTGTTGCGTTTCTTGGGAAGTCTGATAAGCTCTCAGCTATTTTAGGAGATGATGGTGACAGGGATCAGCCTTTAAAGTGTGATGAAATTTAAAATCACATTTATCACAACATTGCTATCATGCAGTGGTCCCTATGGTAGTTTTGCTAAATAGGACTTTTTACAAGCCACATTCTACTTTTTTTCTATTGCTTTCTATGAAATCCGGTAAGAGGATAACTCTTTTATAACATATTTGATGTGTTTTAGTTCCAGCTTGAGTATTTGCGACAGGGTTGACCAGTCGCAGTTGTGCTAAATCTGGCGTCGCACGTTGTTTTCTGAATTGGTCGCAGCGGGTTGGTCGCAAATGAGGCGAATTTGCGACCAAATCACAGTAAACAATACTCTTTAAAAGGCGCTATTTCGAAGTCTTCGAGAAAAAGGGCTACTGTGAATTCCACTGCGGCGGATTAAGGAGGTAGGCAGCACTGGGCTTGAGGAGTGCCGTGAACAGTGCGCGGCGAGATCAGCAAAAAGTCGTAAACTGGAATAGTTTTAACCCTTCGTTCTTTAGTCGCTCATTCGTCTCCTTCTATTTTCCTTTTCTTCTTCTCTTCTCCCCTCTACTCACTTTTTTGTTTTTATCGTTACACTTCCTCTTCCCGCTTGTCTTCCTTATTTTTCAGGTATAGTTTTCCACAATCTTCTACACCTTGTCTTCTTTTCCTTTTTACGTTCCTGAATTAGGAGAGGAAACAGATTTT
>BOPN01011694.1:0-2500 GCA_017312705.2 Penaeus japonicus | reverse complement strand
AAATAAATCGAGAATGGGATTTAACATAACTCCATAAGGTAGCGGATAAGGGTAACGTTGTCATCATGAATAAGTAGATTATCTCTAAAACAATATCTTGGTGACCAGCACGACCTATCAAAAACTTCGTTCGAATCCTTACCCCTCGGTGACTGAGTCTTTTCGTAGAAATCTCAAACGTATTGCTGCAAAATGCCCCGATCCTTTCTATATATATTCTTGTCTAAATTTACTTACTCTATTCATTTTTTGGATTGCTTTCGCCTGAAGAGGAACTTTCATGAAAAAGTTAAACATCCTGTAAGTTTTTTCCTTTCTTTATGGTAATAGTGTTATTATATTATATATATATATATATATACATATATATATATATATATATATATATATATATATATATATATATATATATATATATGTCTGTGTGTGTGTGTGTGTGTGTGTATGTGTGTGCATACAATCACGTATGTATACACAACTTTCATCAAACTATCATAGATGCAAATTATATAGCCCGGCAAACTCCCTCGGTTTGGTCACGTGAGGGTTTTATCGCCGCTAAATCTCCGATGGCAACGGCTTCGGCTGGGATGGTGTGAACTGGTTTCACGCGCATGAACCTTATCGCGCAGAAGAGACTACGAATACAACTTATGTGATTTCCATTACTCATGATTCGTATTTCTATCATTACTGCATTGATTATCATATTGATTATGTTTACACGAAGTTTCATTGGATAAAGGTTATTGTAATTGTAATTACTAGCTTTGTCCAACTTCTTAGACAACGTGGGCAATGTCAGCATAAAGTTTTGAGGTCGAGGAAGTCGAGGGCCACAAGTTAGATTGTCTATCAGTTTTCTTATATATTTTTCCACAAACACACAGTCGAACAACCTGGATCTCAACTTCAGACCTGAAGAGGAAATCCGGGTTAAGTTTGGAACTGTTGTCTCATTTTCTAATAATAATTTTTGTTTATAGTTTAGTAAATGTATGTATATATATATATATATATATATATATATATATATATATATATATATACATATATATATATATATATATATATATATATATATATATATATATATATATAAACGCACACACACACACACATACACACACACACGCACACATACACACACATATATATATGTATATATATATGTGTGTGTGTGTGTGTGTGTGTGTGTGTGTGTGTGTGTGTGTGTGTGTGTGTGTATTTGCTTGGAAAAGTGTCTCATTTTCCTATTTGTCCGCCTCCGTCTCATAGTTAAGAGAAAGAACAATATTGACTCGTTTTTCGCCGGTTGCCCATAGGCCCCGGGATTCACGAGCAACATAGTAGCGCAGGCTTTTGGCTTTGAGTGAGTGCTCTTTTTTAGACGGTGTGAAGACTTTAAGTGGGTTGAACCTCTCGATTTTTTACGGTATATGAGTTCTTAGGTAGTATAGCTTATCAATTAGCATATGCCCCCATGAACCACTGCAGTAACAGCATGACAACACCAATAATTTGAAGTGAACATTCGTACGCTCAAGAGCTCACTCTCTATACGAGGTATTTGTTGCAAACTGTAAATGAATTCGTATCTTATCACATAAAATGTGGTAATTGTGGGAATTTTCCCCGGGCGACCCTTAGAAGTATTAATTAAATACTTTGATACCCCCCCCCCCCCACCGGACAACTTACGAGTTATGCCCCTATACATACATACAAGACAGTTAGTTACACAAACATTCAAACACAACATGCACACCTGAATATTTTCGCACAGTTTTCTTTGTTTCTTTCTCTCTTTGTAAGAGTTTTCATATTATCCGTGAATTTCATTTGTTTTCGGGTCTAACCGCTGTAATATTTCAAAGCCGGTGTGAAGCGGAAAGAGCAAAAGGAACATCACACAGCAAGTGTTACTCGCAATCGGGGAAGTTTTAGAGCAAAGAAATATTTCGATAGTTTGGCAAACGTTTTCTTAAGGATGGAAAACATTTTTCTTTTCACAATGATAACAATGATCATAATAATAGTAATACTGACAATAACAATAGTAATGATAATAATAATAATGACGATGATACCGATAATATATTGATAAGGATAATGGATAGATGGAATGGTTTTGAGTCACGCCCTCCCTCGCAAGAGCTAGGACGCGCTAGCGCCATCCTGCGAGGGGCTTTTGGCTGAGGATGCCTTCCCCAGCCAGGATCCGAACCGGTGCACTTGGAAACCCTCCTGGCCTTAAGCCTTGCGCGTTACACTGCACCTTAGAGGGTCTATTAATTATATTGATGATGATCATCATAACAATGAGAAAAATTATCACTTTGACATCATCAGTGACACTGCATTTAAAAATTAATTTACTGAAGAAAGTGTATCAAGGATAAGTTTAGGGATGAAAGCGGATTGAAGAAGATATCTATCCATCTATCTATAAAAATGTATATATGTATATACATATATGAATACACATACATATATATAT
>BOPN01011693.1:0-12500 GCA_017312705.2 Penaeus japonicus | reverse complement strand
GGTTTTTGTAGCATACTCTGTCACCATAACTACTGAATGGCGTCGCATAGTGTCACTGCAGAGTTAAAGATGCTTGCGGCCGAGGCAAGAAGCGCCCAGGAGAACGATCGCGGTACTTCCGCCAGATCTGCGGTTGCGACACCTCATGGCGTCACCTCAGTTCGCGGTGACATGATACACGACCCGGCAGGTTCCAGCGCTTTGTTGAGAAGAAGCGATATCTTGGTGTAGGACAATGCGAACGTGCCTAAAGGCTGATCATAATTCACGGACAACGGACATCACTGGGAATCTCCTCCCGGGTCACGACTGACCTGGCCCTCTGACCCGCGGCGTGACGCTCGGCCCTCAATGTAATGTAATGCAAATCTTTGTTATCGAACTAGGTCATATAGGGTCAGGATAGCTTACCACATCTGACCTTCGTTTCGCGACTCCTTTCTCCTACTCGGAATTTCTCCTTCGGAAGTAGAGTTACGAGAGAAAATGTGGCGGGAGGCGTGGCGGCGCGAGGACGTCCTGAGCGCGTTGTCGCCCGTCACGCGCCCGCCGGGGACCGCGTCTTGGAAACTCTTCGCTGACGACAGAGGGCCGACCAAGGCATCCTCGCGGCAGAATGACTCCTCGTTCCGAAGGCCAAGTCCAAAATTAGAGTCCGACATCATGCAATCGAAAGCTAACGCTGCTTGATGTGCCGTTGTCTTTCTTTCAAAGGCGGAATGGTTTCGGTCACGTCCTCTTCGCAGATGCTCAGGGCTTAGGTTTATCAGAGATGATATGTAACACACACACGCATACACACATATGTGCCTGTGCGTGTTCGTGTGTGTGTGTGTGTATGTGTGTGTGTGTGTGTGTGTGTGTGTGTCTAAATATCTACGTAGGTGTACATATCAGACCAATAAATCAGATCTAGCATTAATCAGATATTAAGACTAAGACTACCCCCAAGGTTGCAGGCGTCGTCCGAGTCATTCTGCTTTGCATCGTGGACAGGCGTCAGAAGATGCTGTTTCATTAATCTTTTATGGAATTACAGTTAAACCAGTTTTTGCATTGTCTCTGTTCTTCAATATGGGTTGAGAGACGATGCCGATCAAACGACAATGGTTTTAATTTTCCTTTAAGGTGAGCTCGCCGGGCGTGGGAGAGGATCTCTGGATTGTTCTCTCTTTTTGCCCTGTGCTGACAGCCCCTTTCAACATTTTCACCTGGGAAGTAATGTAGGTGAAATTTTAATTGTTAAGTCTCTTACTGAGCATTATTTTCCCATTGTCTCGATAAGTGAGTTTTTGTTAGAGTCCGTCTGCGCGGCTGACTTGCATCTCGCCCATTCATCTCGGATGCTGCAATCAGTGTTTTTGCTGAATATTCAGGAGTTTACCAACCCTTCGTGACCGTAAAACTGCATTCAAGCATTTGCAGAAATTTTTGCTGATTTCAGTTATATTAGCAAAACACGTGTTTTAGATCACCTTGATCATGATATCCTTTGGCCAGATTTTTCTTTCAAGGAGTTAATTGACAAAGACTGGGAATTAAATGGAAGTTCTGATTTATTAGCCTATCACGTGTGAAAAATAGAAAGGGAATCTTAGCATACTTAAATGATAATGATAAAGGAAACAGAATCAGCGAGACTGCTTATCAGTCAACGCAAGCTGGTTGATAAACATTTGTCACTTTCATCCGGAGGTGAACGTAATGTAATTGCATTTAATAATGATCATGGTTCATGTTCCCCCGACCCGTTTTGACGCTTGCTGAGTGGAATGCAGGCGGCGGATGAGACTTGCCCTCGAAGACCGAGCGAGCTGCCGGGCAAGGCTCATCCAACGGTCTTCTTGTGTCGCCCAACTCGCTTTCATTGGCTACCTGCGGATCCCCCTCGGCAAGGTCTTCCGGGTAGCGCGACACCCGCTTCGCCTGGGACAAGCCTCGAGTAAGCTAATGGTTGTCCAACGTAATCGCACAACTAGATTTCTTCGCGAAAAGAAAAAAACGAGGAAATTACGCTGACTTTGGCGAGAGGTCTGAGCATGACGGCGGGTGTTGGAGATCACGCCACGAGCTGTGGATTCAGTGAAAGCGGCGTCGGGGGGATGCGGAGGAAGGGAGCGCCAAGCCAAGGTGAGTCTTGCCTCTCTCATTTATTGCTTTTTTTCTCACCTAAGACTCTTCGCTCTCTTTACGCATGCGCCTGTTCACCCAGCCGCTCTGCCGAAACACTCACAGAGACACCACGGAAACTATCAGATAATCAGCTATTAAGTCTTGGTTATGTATCAAGATGATTATCCTCAGATGAACAGAGCAAAAAAAAAAAAAACAGAATGAGAACACTTTTCTTCCCTGTGACTCAAGACAGCCGCGGCCACAAAGAGGATCTAGGGCCGCACGCAAACGCCCTGAGGAGCGAGTGAGCTCAGGTCGAACAGGGTCATGGCATGGAACTTTTTGCTTCGATTTCTGCCCTTTCCCATCCTGAGACGCCGCTCGCTTGGCGGAAGAGGGGGCGGGACAGAGCGGCCGAGTCCCAGATCAAGTGCTCCGTCATCATGGGAACTCCCTCGTCACGTCACCGCAGCTGCGAGACCTTCTTTGGCACACCGTATTCGGCCGAGCTTCTGGCCTCGACATGTAATCCAAGTATCTTTATGTCGATGGTCCCGGTCCCAGCCCCGGGCCCCCCAGGCCGCCGCTCGACCCCTGCGCCCCCGCTCCCTAAGGCTGCCAAAGAGAGACGGATTCATTTGCATGACTGTAGGGGATTACAGCCTTCACTCTACTCATGTGGTTCTGTTCTATAGGCTGCTCTGTATCCCCCACCCTTTCTTTATCTCACATGTATGTGTATGTGTATGTTTATAAATATTTGTATATATATGTATATATGTATATATACATATATAGGTATATATATGTATATATATACATATATATGTATATATACAGTATATATATATATATAAATGGGACCTCTGCCTTGTGCTTTTTCCCGTAAACGTCAAGGGATGTGTGCAACCCTCATGTGCACGTTGCATAGGTGTGTGTGTGTGTGTATGTGTGTGTGTCTGTGTGTGTGTGTGTGTGTACGTTCCATGTGCGTGTGTGTGTGTGTGTGTGTATGTGTATACGTTCCATGTGTGTGTGTGTGTATGTGTGTCTGTGTGTGTACTTTCCATGTGTGTGTGTCTGTGTGTGTACTTAACATGTGTGTGTGTGTGCGTGTGTGTGTGTGTGTGTGTATGTGTATACGTTCAATGTGTGTGTGTGTGTGTGTGTGCGTGTGTGTGTGTGCATGCGTGTGTGTGTATGTGTGTCTGTGTATGAGTGTGTGTGTGTGTGCGTGTGTTTGTCTATGTATGTCCCAACACACACACATACACACGCGCACATAAACGGCACTATATAACCGTTGCATCTGTCACTCCATGATTAGTAGATCATGTTTATTCATTGCTCATTGCACAGTAATGCGTGTTAGCAACACTGGTGGTCATGTTCCGATCAGAGAGAGAGAGAGAGAGAGAGAGAGAGAGAGAGAGAGAGAGAGAGAGAGAGAGAGAGAGAGAGAGATTACAAGGCGGAACGTATGAGATGACTGTTGTAGATAGATCATTCAAACCACCAGATGTAAAATAAGGCAGAAGAATACAAACATAGAAACACTGACCTCTTTATCTTGAGTAAATCAAATGTCAAAGTTCACCATCCACACGCTGCGGCAGTAACGGACGCCTGCATCCGTAAATCATTTTTTTGGTCGTTCTAAAAAGATGCATTCGTAATACGTCTGTAATCACCTTTCTCGTTACAAAGGTACGATTACTGGTAATCACCTCCGGAAATCCGCCAATTGCGTAACAGCGCGCGCGTTGACAACACCGACGGGCCGCTCTCCTAATAGGCAGTCGTCTTCGCCCTGCGAATATCGGGAATGACAGCTCCTTGATGTTTTGCAAATCCGAAGGCACTTGCCACGTTCTCGAGCACCTTATTCGACCTATCTCGGCGGGGCGGAAAACCTTCGTTTGTTTAAAGATGAAAAAAAGAAAAATGCTTGGGAGTTGATACTTGGAGGCGTCACGTTCCGATGAAGGCGCGTCACGAAGCGAGTGAATTTATTTTAGTGTAAGGAAACGGATCCAAGATGCGACCGGCCAGGTCACAGGCACACATGGCGGCCAGTCTCTCGGGGGAAAGTAAGGAGAACTGGTTCCGTCGCGCCCTGGTATTAACCTGCATTTGGCAGAATCCCTTGAATAAACATGCCGTGCTCCATTAACGTTTCGTAAAATGAGTTTCGTTTTAAATAAGGAGGAACGGGGAGAGATGCTCGAGGGACGCTAAGTCACTGAGCACTGGATCAGCCTTTAGTGATTATGCGAGCTACGTGTACGGCTTTTGTTCAGCCATTCCATTGGCGGTTAAGATGTGTCTCTTTCACCTTACTCTTATCTGGTAGCGAAATATATTATAATGACGTCCATAGCCGTTGACAGGAAGAATGAATCGAATCATCGAAAATTCTCCAGAAAGCAGACTCAAGGATTAATGTCTATCAACTGAAGAATCATGTCTGAATCTTGATGAGCGTATAATAAAAGCTTCCAGATCCCAGATTCAAATTACTAATTTTCCTGCCAGAAAATAACCTATTCCGTCAGCCATATGTTGCAAGAGATAAACACTGGGAAAAACATGAAATTCTGAGCATTTCGCACACACAAATACACATACACGGTGACAAATATATGTAGTACATACATATATATATATATATATATATATATATATATATATATATATACATATATATATAAATATATATACACACACACACACACACACACACACACAAACACACTATATATACATACATACATATATACAGGGGAGATAGATAGATAGATAGAGAGAGAGAGAGAGAGAGAGAGAGAGAGAGAGAGAGAGAGAGAGAGAGAGAGAGAGAGAGAGAGAGAGAGAGAGAGAGAGAGAGAGAGAGAGAGAGAGAGAGAGAGAGAGAGAGAGAAGAGAGAGAGAGAAGAGAGAGAGAGAGAGAGAGAGAGGAGAGAGAGAGAGAGGGGGGGGGGGAGGAAAGGGAGAGAGAGATAGATAGATAGATAGATAGATAGAGAGAGAGAGAGATAGGGAGAAAGAGATATAGTTAGATTGATAGATTGGTATATATCCAGAAAGATAAATAATTGAAGAGAGATAGACAGATACAGATATCTAGATAGATAGAGACAGAGAGAGAGAGGGGGGGGGGGATAGAGAGAGAGAGAGAGAGAGTTCTAAAGAGAAAGGGACAACAGAGATTTTGTAGTATCCAGAAATCTATATTGAGATCCCTTCTCCGTCCTTTTTGCCCTTCTTCTCCTCCTTCTCCTTTCTCTCCCCTCTTACTCCTCTTATACTCTCTTTAGCCTCCACCTCCTTCCTCCCTATTTCTTCCTTTCTTAATTCTTCCCGTTCCTCTTTGTCTCCTCTTCTTTTTCCTCTTATTTCATTTTCTCTGTTATCGTCTTTGTCATCTTACCCCCTTTTCTTCGTTTTCTTTGATTTCTCCTATTGCCTTCGTCCTCTCCTCTTTTTTTTATCATTTTACTTATTCCTCTCTCTTTCTCCACCCCTTCCTCCCTCTCTTCTCTTTCTTTAGTCTCTTCCTCTTGCTCCATCTCTCTCCTTCTCTTTTCGCCTTCTCTTCTTCCTCCCTCGCCCCTCCTTTTTATTTTCTTCTTCCTCCTAGACCCTTTCCTCTCTCTCTTCTCCCTCCTCCGCCTCATCATCCATATTCCTTTCTTCTATCAGGTGTTCCTTTTTCCTGTTATTCCATTGTCCTCCTTCCTCCTCCTCCTCCCTCTTCCGTCTCCTCCTCTTCCCAGTCCCTGTTTTCCCCCTCTTCCTCCTTTAATTATTTCTCTTCTATTTGTTTTTACTCCTCTTCCTCCTCCTTAACCTCCCCCTCTACATCCACCACCTTCATCTCTACCTCCTCCTTCCTCCTTCCTCATCTACCTCCTCTTCTTTCCTCTCTACCTCCTTCTCCTCTTCCTTAACCTTCCCCTCCCCCTCTACCTACACCAACTCCTCCTCCTCCCCCTCCCTCTCTACCTACACCTCATCCTTCTTCTCCTCCCACTCCCCCTCTACATCCTCTTCCCCTTCATCCCCTTCCTCCCCCCTCCTCCTCCTCCTCCTCCTACCCCTATCCTTCCCCCCTTACCACCTCCCTCCCCTCTCATACCACCCCTCCCCCCCTCTCCCTGCACGAATATCAGGTGTCTCACCTTGTGGGAAAATTTTTGTTTACGTGACGAAAAAATTTCACGAATAAGAACATCCTGCCTCTAATTGGTCCGTATTCGTGATATATGTTCCTCAGGGGCGGTTTCGTGGGCGTAAAAGGCGTTACTTTAGACGGGTTTTATTTTTTGTTTTTTAATTTTTTTTTTTATCTTTTCGGATATTGAGGTGTCTGTCTATTTATCTATTGGCTGTTTTTGCTTTTTTTGCCTGTTTGTTTTACTTGTTTATATGTTATCTTATGTGTTTATTTTACTATTTATTTGTATATATTTTTGGGGTTCGGTTTTCAACCATATGTCAATCTGTTTATCTATTCATGATGTACCTCTCCTGAATTTCATAAAGTATGAAGTGTTACATATACGTATTCCTCTTTTCCCTCATCCGTTAATTTATCAAAACTATCAGATAATGGTTGATGGGATTAATCATAAAATTCCTTTTACATGCTCATGTTATCAATATTTTTTTTCTCTCTCGCTCTCTCTCTTTCTCTCTATCTCTCTCTCGCTCACTCACTCTCTTTCTCTAGCTCACTCACTCTCTTTCTTTCTCACTAACTCATTCTCTCTCTCTCTCTCGCTCACTCTCTTTCTTTCTCACTAGCTAATTCTCTCTCTCGCTCTCTCTATCTCTCTCTCGCTCACTCACTCTCTTCCTTTTTCACTAGCTCATTCTCTCTCTCTCTCGCTTACTCTCTTTCTTTCTCACTAACTCATTCTCTCTCTCTCTCTCTTTCTTTCTCACTAACTCATTCTCTTTCTCTCTCTCTTTCTTTCTCTAACTCATTCTCTCTCTCTCTTTCTTTCTCACTAGCTCATTCTCTCTCTCTCTCTTTCTTTAACTCATTCTCTCTCTCTCTTACACACACACACACTAACACACACACACACACACACACACACACTACACACACACACACACACACACACTCATACTCCCACTCCCCCTCTCTCTCTTTCTCTCTCACTCTACCTCTTATCTCACCTTCAAAACTACATTACCATTAGTCCAAAGTACCACGCAAATAGACCATCAATCAAACCCACATTTAGAAGAACACCCCCTCAAGTTTTCATCAATAGAACTCAAACAAAGAGATAAACAAATCTCCTGACCACACAAGCTTCCATATGACAGTCACAACCAATCACATGTTTTGCTTTCGTCGTGAATTTATCCTTTTTTTTCTGTCTCTTCCATTAAGCTGTTGTCTCGGCGGTGAGAAAGCAAGACAAAGGCTAGCTTTCTTATGGCGGACTGAGACGTTTTGACGTTTTATCGACTGGTGGCTTTCGGTTTTTTGATGGAAGTGGATTGGTGGGTGGGTGGGGGTGTGTGTGTATGGATGTGTGTGTGTGTGTGTGATTGTGTGTGTGTGTGTGTGTGTATGTGATTGTGTGTGTGTGTGTGTGATTGTATGTGTGTGTGTGTGGAGGGAGAGGGGGAGGAGGAGGAGGGGGATTGTGTTTGAGGATGAAGAGGAGGAGGTGGTGGTGGTGAAGGGGGAAGAGGAGGAGGAGATGGTTGAGGAGGAAGAGGACGAGGAGGAGGAGGGAGGGTGTATGTGTGCGTGTGGAGGGGGAGGAGGAGGGTGTGTGTGTGTGTGGAGGGGGAGGAGGAGGGGGAGAGTGCGTGTGTGTGTGCGTGTGTGTGTGTGTGTTAGTGGAGGGGGAGGAGGAGGGGGAGGGGGAGGGTATGTGTGTGGAGGGGGAGGGGGAGAGGGAGGGTGTGTGTATGTATGTGTGTATGTGTGCGTGTGTGTCTATATGTGTGTCTGTGTTTGTACATACACTCACATTCAGACAGAGAGATACACGCGCTCAAAAGAATACATATTCATAGGCAAACGCACAGGCACAAACATACACACACACACGCTCACACACACACACACAAACGCACACACACACACACGCACACACACAAACACACACACACACACACACACACACACACTCCCGCATGCACGCACGCGCACACACACACACACACACACAGCCACACACACACACACACACACACACACACACACACACACGCACGTACTCCCACACGCACGGCCGCACGCACGCACACAGGAGCAGGACAAAGGAAGCCAACACACGCATTCTTAATCGACGTCTTCATCTTGATTATTCAAAGGACCAATTAAAGGTCTGCCGATTGGCTTGTTTGTCCTCATTTTCCTTCTCGGTCTCTCGCTTTGCTTGGTCTTTCTTCTCTTCTTCCATTTTCGTTCACTGTGTTTTTTTTTCTTTTTTTCTTTTTTTCTGGCTGTCTGTCTCTTAATCTTCCAGCGTTTCTCTGTGTCTTTCTTTCTCTCTCTCTCTCTGTCTCTGTCTCTGTCTCTGTCTCTCTGTCTCTCTCTCTCTCTCTCTCTCTCTCTCTCTCTCTCTCTCTCTCTCTCTCTCTCTCTCTCTCTCTCTCTGTCTTTGTGTATGTGTGCGTGTTTCTGTGTGTGTGTGTGTGTGTGTGTGTGTGTGTGTGTGTGTGTGTCTTTGTGTATGTGTGCGTGTTTCTCTCTCTTAAACTGAAAAATCCGTGTAATTCCTCCCCCTCCCCCCTCCACCCACCACTCACCTTCCCACCCATAAACAAGACTCCTTAAACTTTACTTGTTATCGAACCTTATAATCTCTTCTTTCCTCTCTCTCTCTCTCTCTCTCTCTCCCCAACTATATCTCTTGTATATTGGTTCGTTGTCTCTCTCTCATCTTTTTCTATTGCTCTTTCGTATACTGGCTCTCTGTCTTTCTCTCTTTTATCTGTCTCTCTATCTGTCTGTCTGTGTGTGTGTGTGTGTGATTCGCTCTCGCTTTCTCTCTCGTATATTGGTTCTCTGTCCTTCTCTCTCTCTCTCTCTCGTATATAGACTCTCTGTCTCTCTCTTTTACCTCCCTCTCTCTCTCTCTCTCTCTCTCTCTCTCTCTCTCATTTATAGACTCTCTGTCTCTCTCTTTTACCTCTGTCTCTCTATCTATCCGTGTGTGTGTGTGTCTCGCTCTCGCTCTCTCTCTCGTATATTGGTTCTCTGTCCTTCTCTCTATCTCTCTCTCTCTCTCTCTCTCTTTTATCTCTGCACCCCCACCCCCACCCCCCTCTCTCTCGTATCTCTCTCGTATCTCTCTCTCTCTCTCTCTTTCTCCCTCTACCTAATACCGCCCATGCATCACGCGTTCGTATCTGCCGCCGCCACCCAGGAGAATAAATAAGCTGGAGGCGCGAACAGCTCGCCGTCACAATCTCAAGAGATAAAAACACTTTCGGACAAGTTAGGCCTGGATGGCGTTACCGTCAGTCTCGGCAAAACAATAGCCGTTCTCCGAATCTCTTCATTATGGCTTCCAAATACGGTTCCAGGCGTGACGGATCCTCCTTGAAGCGGTTCCGATAGCGTCTGCGCCATTACTTCTGGCATCTATTGAATACCCGGGAACAATGGCGGACTATTGTTGTTCGTTACACATACGTCGGTGGAGTTGGCGCGCTTTCTTTGGAATTAGCATAATCTCATGGCTGATTAAAAATTAGTTGAATGGACTGATTCATTTGCGCTACCGCCGTTGCTGACGTATTTTTATTCGACTGTCAGCTGATTCAGGCGTGTATTGAATGATTAATTAAAGATGGTTTGGTTAGTACAGAGATTTACGAAAGAAAATATTAGAATAGTTATTACTTAATAAATATCATAACAGTTACATCATAATATGAATTATGAATATAAATAAATCATATAAATTAAAATGATATAAATCATAATATAAATTATTACAAATATGATATCAGTTACAGCAGCGATACTAAATATAGTGATTACGTTGATAATGATAAAATGAGAATGGTAATGAATACAAAGATAATGATAATAATGATATTGGTTATGATGATCATGATAATGGTAATTATATAGATGATAATGGTAATAAAGATAGTAATTATAATAATAACAATAATGAAAATGAGGCTACTACTGATAATAATGATAATGATAATAATTAATATAATAATGATAATAACAGCAACGATAATGATAATAATAATGATGCTAATAATAACAATAATGATAATAATAATAATAATAATAATAATAACAACAATAATAATAATAATGATAATGATAATAACAATAATAATAATAATAATAACAAGAATAGACAACAGTAACATCAATAATAATAATAATAACGATAATAATAATAATGATAATAGCAACAATAATGATGATGATAGCACTCCTAGTATACCAATACCACTAACACTAACGGTATTTATGTTCACAAATGTAATAAATCTCCACAACAGACAAGGCAGGAGATAGGTACCTAACTCACCCTTATCTGGTTTATGTTGGAGGAAGAGGAGGAGGAGGAGGAGGAGGAGGAGGAGGTGGAGAGATGGAGGAGGAAGAGGAGGTACAGGTGGAAAAGAAGGAGGTGGAGGAATAGGAAGTGGAAGAAGAGGAGGATGGGGAAGAGGTGAAGGAAGAGGTGAAGGAGGTAGAGACGGAAGAAGAGGAGGAGGATGTGGAGATGGAGGAGGAGGTACAGGTGGAGGTGAAGAAGGTGGAGGAAGGAGAGGAGCAGGAAGTGGAAGAGGAAGAGGAGGATGTGGAGATGGAGGAGGAGGTACAGGTGGAGGAGAAGGAGGTGGAGGAATAGGAAGTGGGAGAGGAGGAGGATGGGGAAGAGGTGAAGGAGGTAGAGACGGAAGAGGAGGAGGAGGAGGAGCTGGAGGAGGAAGAGGAGGTACAGGTGGAGGAGAAGTGGAGGAAGGAGAGGATCAGGAAGAGGAAGAGGAGAATGTGGAGAATGGAGGAGGAGGTACAGGTGGAGGAGGAGGAGGTGAAGGAGGTAGAGACGGAAGAGAAGGAGGATGTGGAGAGATGGAGGAGGAGGTACAGGTGGAGGTGAAGAAGGTGGAGGAAGGAGAGGAGCAGGAAGAGGAAGAGGAGGATGTGGAGATGGAGGAGGAGGTACAGGTGGAGGAAAAGAAGGTGGAAGTGGAGGAGGAGGAGGAGGAAGAGAATGTGGAGGGGAAGGACAGTGAGGAGGACAAAAAGGAGGAGGAGTAGGAGGAAAACGAAGAGACGAGAAGGAAGAGGAGGTAAGGGAGGGTATGGAGATGGAGGAAGAGGAAAAGGAGGAGGGGCAAGATGCGGAAGAGGTGGAAGAGGAACGGAATCAAGAGGAGGAGGAGGAGGAGGTGTAGGAGGAGGTAAAAGAGAAGGAGAACGAAAAGAAGAAACGGGAGATGATGGATAAGGAGGAAGAAATGGAGGATGAAGAAGAGGAAGGGAGAAGGGAAAGAGAGGAAGAAGAACGAAGAGGAGGATGTGGAAGATGAGAATAAGGGGGTGGAAGAAGAGGGAAGGAGGGGGATGGGGAGTGGGTGTAGGTGGAGAAGGAAGGAGGAGGAGAGGATGGAGGAGGAGGAGGAGGTGGGGATGGAGCAAGAGGGGAGAAGAGGGAGGAAGGAGAGAGGAATGTATAGCGGGAGTACGAGTAGAAGGAAGAAGAGAGAGAGAAAACGTAAATAAAAGAAAAAAGGAAAAAAAAGTAGAAGGAGGAGGAGAGAGAAAAAAATGTAAAAGAAAAAAAAAGAGAGAAAATAACAGATAAAAAAGGAAGCAGAAGGAAGAAATGAGAAGAAGAAGAAAAACAAACAGATGAAGCAGAAATAATAAGAAAGAAAATAAAATAAAAAAAAATAGAAAGAAGAAGAAGAAAAAAAAAAAAAAACGAAAAAAAAAAAAAAAAAAAAAAAAAAAAAACAAGAAGAGAAAATAACAGATTAAAAAAAAGAATAGAAGCAAAAGGAAGAAATGAGAAGAACAAGAAGAAAAACAACAAGCAGATGAAGCAGAAATAATAAGAAGAAAATACAAAAAAAGAGAGAGAAAAAAAAAGAAAAAGAAAATAAAAAAAAATAAACGAAAAAAAAGAGTAACTTCACCTCCCATAATTATAGTCCCGCCCGCCGCCCCCGATCTGTGAATGGCAAAACCTTTTGATAAGATGATGTACGAGCTTCGAAATCGCTGAAGAAATATGTGCTCATTTCAACACCGGAGTCTAGCTGGCGGAGCTTTAGATAAAATGGCTCTTTGATGTGTTTCATTTCCGTTCCCTTACTTGTAGGTGTTTATATATGTATATGTATGTATGTATATACATATATAT